>CM062815.1:285492995-285804518 GCA_031772625.1 Pinus tabuliformis
GGAACAGAGCAAATGATTTTGATGGAGGTGAAAACGATCTGATGATATATGGTTCAGGATGGCGGTCATGAAAGAATGAAGTATAATGTATGGTAGTGGATGGGACACAAGTGACTTCTCTGGATGACTTCTCTTGAACATGTCAGCGACACTTATGTGATGGATTGGTAGCATTTACCCCAAATGTGGATGGTATGGCGTGACCATGGTGATGTGACCGGTGAATGAAACAACCCAACCCGACTCAGGCATGGAGTGGAAGTGTCATGTTCAAGAGCGACTTGCTACCAATAAAGATTCTTTGAGTTTCTTCCCAATTTTTCCCCAGTCATTGCTGACCAGTACCTCTTTATTTTTGTCAAGCTTGAGGAGGATAACATATGCTTGTTCTATAATTTTCCCTTCGGGCAAACCCATCGCTATGTTTTAACGAGCCTAGCGATAGTGAAACTCGTTCTCGTCTAAAGACAAGTTTGTCACTATTAATCTTTTTAACGAGTATAACGACAAAATAACTCGGTTCTTTTCATTTTTAGAGAGTCTGAAAAGGTACGTAAAGGTAACTCTGAAATTCCTTTTTCGTCATCTAATCCCTTAAGTCCGAAAAAGTATAAAACAATATAGAAGGGATGATTTTTCGATAGTTTTAACGAGCCGAACAAAACAAGCGCTCGATCTTTTTGTGCAATAATCCCTTAGGTCCAAAAAGATTAAAATATAGAGGAGGGATAGCACTTCCTGTCATTTTAACGAGCTAGAAGGCCAAAACTCGGCAATCTTTTCATATTTTACGAGTCAGTTGAAAAGAGCTTAAAGAAGACTCGTCTTTTGAGGAACGAGTGATAAAATGGGTAGCAGCTGATTCCAGGTAAGGGTTGGAATTTTCCAATCATGGCAGTGTCACAAGGATGGCTAGTGAAATCACTCTTCGTAGATGTTCCTCAAAATGGGTAAACAATCAAATGGAGGCGAATGATCGGCCAATGGAAAAGTGGAGGTGACGGTGCAAACACGACCAAGGCTTTAATGGCTGAAATGCTTCATTCACGGTGGTTATTTACCGGGGAATAGTTCATTTTTTAACGAGCTTAAATGCGGGTGGAAACATTTGCTCATGTCTTATGTTTATTTTTTAACGAGCTTGAACTATGTGCTAAAACTGCTCGATTAGATGGTCTTGTTTTGATTTTTACCATAGATAGCTTTGTCCTTCGAAAGATCGTACTGTATTTTCAACTGCTTCATCAAAATAGTTAGAAATGAACAAAATTTGCTTGAAAACGAGATTAAAATGCTAATATTTTACTTTGAACTACGTAAAAGTAATTAAAAAGTGTTTTTTTTACCTCTCATTTTACCATTTCATTTGAACTTGGCTTGTTGGAGCTTTGGAGGTGTTTTCCCTCTCGATTTTCATCAGTTGATTTCGGGATATTCTGTGGACGATTCTCGGCACCGTCTGGACCAGGTAGGAGCTAATCCTGAGCTCTTTCATTTCATGGTTTCCATTTTGCATTTTGTGCTTTATTCCCTGCTTTTCTGAGCCCCTGGGGTTTGAGGGATTCGTTCTGCCATTAACGCACCCTCAGTGCATCGAAACCTGCATTGAATGCTGGCTTGTATGAAGGCAGTTTGACATTCAACGCACTTAGATCACTGCTGCAGGTGCATTGGGCGCAGAAAGGGAATTTGTTGCACAATTTTTCATGGAATTTTTGCCTGTTTCTCACCAAAATCAGGACCTAACTCCCCTCTTGTTGGTTTTTCAGAGATCTTGGAGCAAGATGAACCTTACATGGCGAGAACATGAGCATGAAGAAGAGGACATGATTGCCCTTCATGATCCAGTTATAGTGAACGCGCTGCGGAATTGTGGCTTACTGAAATTCTTCCGCATTTCTAGCATGAGACAGCAGATCAACTTACTGCAGTATTTGCTTGATGCTTGGGATCCTATCAACCAATTTTTCCAGATTAGGGGCAAATATATCCTCTTGACTGCAGTAGACATCTATTTCTTGACTGGCTTGTCGAGGCGGGGTGCCCCCATCTCTTTGTCAGGTTCGGTTTGAGGAGGCGATTCTGTGAGAGATTATGTCTGCCGGTATTGCAGAGAAGGATATCAGCCGAGTAAAGACGGCAAGATCATCATCCGTGATGTTACTGACAGGTCTCTTAGGACTATCCTGTTTACTTTTGGTAGGATGGCTGGTAGTGCGTCTCTTCATGTGGCCAACAGATCCTATATGCAGCATGCCTTGGAATGCCTTCAACCGAAGGTGTTCAACTGGTGCGACGCAGTACTTCTTGTGATGAAGGAATAGTTGACCAAGATAAAGAATGGGAGGTTGAAGAACTTTGGGTACGGTTCTATTCTGACCTCCTTTGCCTTGGAGAAGATACCACTGATGCAGCCACAGTACATTGCACTCGACTTACCTTCTCCTACTGAACCACGTATGCAGAGATGGGTTGACCATATGTCTAGGCATGCTGGCCAATCTCAGATTTCATTTTCTGATACCTTCTTCAGGTGGTTTGATCGTCAGGAGATGGTTTATGCCGAGTATCCATATGCTAGCATGGACTTCCACGGTGATCCAGATTTAGTAGTGCCGGACGGCGAGCAGTGGGGTGCTATTGGTAAAATCTCTGACCATATTGTTGTTTACTGTTTTTGTTTATAATGTCCTTGTGCTTTGTTCTATCAAGACTCTAATCAAACTCATGTGTACATGCAGATGTTGGTCCTGTTTGTCCAGTAGTTCGCCTGAGAGTACCAACTGTTGCTCCAGCAGGAGAGGCCGCCGGAAGGGCTATTCTTCGTGACCTCAATGTGGCCGAGACTCTCACAGCTTTGCAGGAGCAGGTTGAGGGCCTCACTCTTGGTATACCAGATGTGAGGACTGACGAGCTACCTTTGCGGTTACAGCAGCATACTACTGGTGTGCCCAGACGATGGACTCGTCTCTTACGCATGATCGCACAGGTTGTGACTTGCTATCACGAGCATCATTAGACTAGGGTGCCCCCTAGCATTTTGAGTTTTTGGGTCGCGTGACCGATTTTGTCTTGGTTACAGAACATTATATGTAAACCATAAACAGCTATATATATATTTTTGATTTTCGGAGTTTTATTCTGGTTGAGTTATATGATCCACATGTAAAACATTGATGATGCGTTTCCTTTTATAAATGTTGCAAATGTCTATCTAACACATAGTTTGCTAATGAGTCGGTTAATGTGTTTAAGTTTCTGGAAATATGTTGGTATTGAATAAGATCGAATTGTCTTTCCAAAATCTTAACCCTTAGGAACATGCGATAAATAGCTGGGTTTCGGATGGAATATATACCATTGAGTTGTAGTATTATGAGTTGTGAGTCTAGCCTGACAATTAGTCAGCGTATACCATGAGTGATGGCATCAGAGAGAAGTTCTATCAACGCGCTATACTCAGCGATATTGTTCGTTGATCGACCAATACATACACCTCTGAAACTTACTAACTCGTCGCTTGGATCAAAAATGGCCCAGGCTGCAGAGGACAGGTTCCGCGAACTACGACTCGCTCCGTCGGCATATCCAACACATGGCTCCAATGGGTTTGACATCTGCAATAAATGTAAAAAGGTGGATTACTCGACCAAAACAAACATTTTAGCGAAAACAAAAATATAACAAAAGTATACTGGTTACTACTACGCGTAGTAACACTTGAGGTACAACCCATTACGAGGTTGCGCCAGTGGAATTCTGTCATAATCCATTAACTCGTAGGCTCCCTTTACTAACACCCGCTTAACAATATAGGGGCCCATCCATAAAGACTTAAATTTACCTGCTCCCAATTTATCGGATTCTTAGTCGTAAAGCAAGACCAAGTCACCTTCTGAGAAGACACGGGGTTTGACATTTTTGTCGAACTGCGCCTTGACTCGTTTCTTATGGGCTTTGTTAGCCAATGCGGCGTCATGACGGGTTTCATCCAATTGGATTAATTCCAAGAAACGATCCTCTTCTTCTGAAGTTCCAGGGAGGAGATCAATTGCGAGTTTGAGAGACGAGATTTCACACTGGACTGGTAAGACTGCTTCTAGGCCATATACCAGTTGGAAGGGTGTGAACTCGGTTGCATTTCTTACCGATGTTCGGTAAGCCCACAAAGCTGAGTACAGGATTAGGTGCCATCTTCTTTTGTGAACTCCGATCATCCTTTGCAGCATGCGTTTCAGGACCTTGTTGATCGCTTCAACTTGTTCGTTGGCCTGTGGATAATATGGAGTAGAGCTATCGTGAGACAACCCTAGTTTGGCAGCTAATTCAACCATCATGTGATTGCGAAAATGCGATCCATGATCTGTGACTATAGCCTGTGGTATGCCGAATCTGGCGACTACATGATTGAAAAAGAAAAGGGCAGCTGTTTCACCAGTATTATCTAATGTAGGCATCGCCTCGGCCCATTTGGTAAAATAGTCGACTGCGGCTATGATATACCCATGCCCCCCGGTCGAGGTGGGGTTACATGTCATGAAATCGATGCCCCATTTGGCGAATGGCCCAACAGTAACTATTGGCTGTAGAGGCGCGGGTGGTCTTCTGGTTTTGCTATCAAAAATTTGACAAGCATGGCAACTTCTGACTGCGGTTATGCAATCTTTGAACATTGTTGGCCAGAAGTATCCTGCTCGTAAGATTTTTTGTGCTGTAGCATATCCAGATTGATGCCCCCCACACGCGCCTGAATGACACTCATTCAGGACTTTTTCGGCCTCCTCATGGGTGAGGCACCTTCTTAGAACCGTATCAATACCACGACGGTAGAGTGTATCACCGACGATCATGTAGTCTTTTGCTTGGTATCGTATACGTTTTTGTTCAGAGTGGGAGGTGTTTGGCCTAAATTTTTGGGTTTGGAGATAAATGATTATATCCCCATACCACTCATTGCTTGTAGATATCAGAAACAAACTTTCATCCACGATTGATTCTTCGGATGTTTCATCGTTGGATGACGATGGGAGATCGCATAATAATTCTGCGAAAACTAGAGCTTTCTTTGACTTGGATTTCACAAATTCCAGATCAAACTCTTGAAGGATTGCTATCCATTTTGAATATTTGCCCCCCAGCAGCTGTCGCGACAATATATAAGTCATGGGGTTGCAATCTAACAGAATGGTAGTCTTCTGAAAGAGCACATAGTGTCGAAATCTTTGTATCGCTTGAACAGCTGCAAGCGCTAGTTTTTCAACATAAGAATATTTGCTTTCTGTATCATTTAAGTTCTTACTTAAATAATAAATAGGATGTTCAATTCCATCAACTTCTTGAACTAAAACCATTGCGATGGTCGTATCTGCTGCAGCTAGATACAGGTTAAAATCTCTTTGATAATCAGGGGCGTACATTAATGATGCTTTCATTAGGGAATCTTTTAAAGCATCAAACGAAGCTTGCGCAACCTGATCCCAGACAAAGGGTACTTCCTTTTTCAAGAGACGAGTATAACCTTTAGCAAGTTCAGCGTAATTTGGAATGAATCTCCTCAGAAAGTTTGCTTTCCCTTGGAGTTTCTGAATCTGAAGCAAATTTGAAGGTGGAGGCAAATTTATGATTGCCTGGACCTTACACGGGTCGAGACGAATCCCATCCTTGGAGACTACAAAGCCAAGTAAATGACCAGAACTGACGCAAAATACACATTTGTGCGGATTGAGTCGTATATTGTAGTGTCGGCAACGTAGAAATATCGCTCTTAAATGCTGCGGATGATCAGTCCGCTTTCGCGAATGAGCCGGAAGGTCGTCGAGGTATGGTTGAATGATGTTTTTGATGTCATGGAAGGCATAATTCATTGCCCTCTGAAACGTCGCCCCTGCGTTCTTTAAACCAAAGGGTAATTTTCGATATGCGAATGTGCCCCACGGACAAATGAATGCAGTCTTTGACTGGTCCTGTGGGCGGATGTTTATTTGATTATACCCGGAAAATTCATCCATGAATGAAAAGATTTCGCATCCGGCGCATTCATCAATTATCTGGTCAATGAAGGGTGTAGGGTAGTTGTCTTTTGGACAAGCTTGATTTACATCCCTATAATCGACGCACACTCTAATTGTCCCCTGTTTTTTCATAACAGGGACAATATTCGATACCCAATCGGTTAGAGGAACCGGGTAGATGAAACTAGCATGGAGAAGTTTTTCAACTTCTGCCTTAATGGCAGCGGCTTTCTTGGGGTGCACCTGCCTTAGCCGTTGTCGTACTGGTTTGACATCCGGATACATCTTAATTTCGTGTTCAACGATACTTAAGTCGATGCCAGGCATTTCACTGTATGACCAAGCAAAGACATCTCTGAATTCGCGAAAAGAGAGCGTTATATATTTCCAGCTCTGAAGGAGAACAACATTTGCCGACATAAATATTCTCTACAACATCTGTTTTGGTCGAGATATTTATGGCTATAGTCTCTTCAATGTTGGATAAGTTTCGCTCAGATTCCACCGTATTTACAGTATTTGATAGAAAATCAACTACTGAAGGATGGTAAAGGTCATTTTGAGTATCGTCTTCATAATCCGGAAGAAGAGAACGATGGTGGGAATCATTCCATGGTGCTCCTTCAATTACCATAGCTTGGAGAATTCCTTCGTCGGTGCCATGCACTTGCGACCAAGGATCTGAAGGAGTACCATATTCTCTAGACCTATCTATCCAAACGCTTGATGAGCATTGATTTGGGTTTGCCTCCCATGCCAAAAACATTGATTGCTATAATATTTCTATTGGGCTTGGGGGCAAAACCATTGCATGATCCATGTTGATATCATTCTCTGAGATCTTTGTGGAAGATATCATGTTGCAGGTTCCTATTGATGCTACTTCCGCCAGATTGATCGAAGGTGGAAGAGCGAAAGTTCCCATTAGTATAGGATCTTTTAGTAGGCCTACTCCGATATTCTGAAGCGAATGGGGGCTTCCATGGATCATGGGAATGCCTCCTGTAACTTGAGAACCATTGGGGAGGAAGTTTTGTTGATCGACGATTGTAATCCCTCCCTGAAAGGGAAATGCAATCTTTCTAAAATAGGTCGACACAACAGCTGCCATGGCATATATCCATGGTCGTCCCAGTAGGATGTTGTAATCAAGATTCCCATCGATGACTTCAACATCTATTTCTACTGTTTTCCCTCCTAGTTCAACTTTCAAGTTATTTAGGATACCGTATGGGGTATATGTCCTTCCGTTGAATGCTTTTAATGTCGTCGCAGACCACGACAAGGTTGGAGATCCTAAAGTTTTCCAGCAACTCATCGACATAATACATGTAGATGTCCCCTCATCAATAATCGTTCGGTGAACAGTTTTGTTGAGGGCTTTCACTTGAACAAGGAAAGCTAATTGAGCTGGTAACTGAGGATCGTACCCTTTGTGGTCGAAGGATATAAGATTGGAATCCTTTAGATCAATCCCACTAATGGCCGATAACAAAGCCTGCCTTTGGGATGGGCAATTTTGTAGTACTTCAAGAGTCGACATAGCGGATGGCGATTGTGCCAAATCTTCCACTATGTTATAATGCTGCGCCGCTCTAGTGCGGGGATTAAATGTCGACTTGTGTACTACTCCCTTTGACGGTTTTATTGTCAATTCAGGGATGGTAGGTGGTACAACTTTTGTTGAAGTTGTTGTCGAACTACTCGGTTGATCTTTATCCTTGTTGTTCGACAGCTGCGGATTCCCATAATCTTTGTTCCTTGTCGAAATCAAAGCATCATTCTATTGTTTTGAAATCGACAACATTAGCACTTGAGACGGGGAAGCATTTCCACTTTCAACCAAATTTGTTCCTGGATTTGGAAACGGATCAGTTAACACTGCTGAGGTTTTCGAACTTTTAAAGAATCTCTTAAGCTCAGCTTTGTATGGACATTCTTTCGTCCAATGATCCTCATTGCATATATGACACCTTGCAGGGGGTTTCCTATTTCCAGGAGGGTTTGAAGAAGATTTTTCAGGAGATGACTCATCCTGTTTCTTCTTCTTCCCTTTGCCTTTCTTCTTGCTTCCTGGTTGTTTGGTTTCTTTGCCTCTGTCTGTCGACACAGCATTTACTTCCAAAGCAAGAAGTTCGTCTTTTGCATTTTGACCTGAAATCTTATGGGCCTTCTTGGATGTAGCCTTTGTCGATTTCGTGTCTGTTGTGCCAATCACGCCATCGCTGGCATGAGAGTCATTATTCGATTTAGGAGGAGGAGGAATTGAGAATTCCGGTCTAGGGGCGCCAGGTATTTTGTTGTAGAGCGTGCCGGACTGAGTGTAAATCAAGTCCAGATATTGTGCACAAGCGATCACTTGCTCTTCCGTTACGACTCCCCCCTTTGCCACATCTTCCGTGATGGAAGGCAGTAATGACTTGATAAACCATTCAGCTAATAGCTGATCGGGAACGTACGTTTTTACCATCCTACGACGATGTCGCCACTCATGTATATGATCAGATATGTGAGTGGTCGTTGTCTGTTTGTAGTTGGTAAGCAGTTCTGTTCCCGTTTCATACCTTATTGGTAATTGAAAATGGGTTAAAAAGGTTGTGGCTAAGGTGCTGAAGTTGTCGAACGAAGCTCTAGGCAATTCAATGTACCATTTTGCCACTGGACTCGTTAACGTCCTCTGAAAAAGGCGAAGTCTTATCGAATCATCATTTAGGGTGTTTGATGAACACCATAGATAAAAGGTCATCACGTGATTCGATGGATCTTCACCCGGATTTCCATTAAATTTAGGAATATCTGATGGAAGTTTATGTGAAATCCCTGGCCACCAAGGGGCGTAAGCAATTGGATCGTTTGTTAACCGGTTTAAATAAGGTAACTCTAAAGTTGCCACGAATGGTAACTGTTGATTCAGGTTAGGTGAAGCATACCCAGGATACGATGGAATCGCCTGAGCAGTTGGTCTTTGCATACCGGCATAATGCATTTGATGCTGGTACGTTTGGTAAGGTTGGTGGACTTGACCATTATAGAATGGTTCATTTTGACCGTTTTGAATGTACGGCTGTCCACTGTTCGCAAAGATCTGCTGCTCAGATCCTTGGTATACTTGTTGGAATTGTGGTTGTTGGTATTGCACCAGCCACGGTTGTGAAGCCATGTGCTGTTGCCCGATATTAACCATCTGACCAAGGTGAGGGGTAATTGTACCCGTCTGGACCTGTGTCACCCTACTAGTCGGCAATTGTGGTTGAGTCACAGGGTCAAGGGGCTGTTGCATTACAACCTGAGGTTGACATACAATAGGCAGCGCTTGAACTTGCGACACCGTCACGATAGCTGGCGTAGTCGGTATGTTCGACACAGGTACGCATTGTTGCATCGAATACATAACTCTTGGTTGTTGAGGTAGTATAGGTACCCAACCACTTGAGGTAATTCCAGTATAACCTGAATGTTGTTGTGAACTCCCGTATGGATATCCTCCCGGAGGGGATAATGAAAGGGCATACTGCCCCCCATACGGTGGTAATCCAGAACTCAAGGGAATTGTTTGCCCTTGGGGACCAGACTGCCCAAATTGACCTCCAAATGGATCAATTTGTCGAGACTCAACATAAGAGTCTCCGGATATTATTCCAGATGAACAAACAGGAACGGACCAGACTGTCGAAATAGCCCCTGGGTTTCGATTGACTTTCTTCCACGATTTCAGATTACTCAATCAACTAAAATAAAAGGGAAAGTATGTTTCCGTATTAAATGAATTTTAGACGCTTTTGACACAACTTGTTTTTTCAGTTTTTAAGAGTCGAGAAAAAACAAAAGATGACTCTAGTCTCCTTCGATTTTTAATGAGCCTGAAGTGACAAGTGCTCAGATGGAACTTTTCCATTAAGGAGTCTGAAAAGGAACGAAAGGGACTGCTCTAGAGGTCTAGGTAGAGGGAGTACCAAACCAATCGCAAAACTGCAGAATACTTTTTACGGTACGACAGTCAATCTTCCCGAATGCTGTGTTCGGTGCATTGTGATCAATAGGGCGGCCGACATGGCTTCCTATGGATAAAAGGTTTTAAGCCTATAGGGGTCTCCCAATATATACTCGACGGTACGTGGGAGCACAAGTCCGTACTGGCACTTATCGTCTCAAAGTGGAGGAATCACCCAACCATCAGTGAGGACAACAGTTACCAGGCTTTACGACGCCGGAATACGTCTGTAGCCTAGACCTCTAAATGTTGTGCGTTAAGTTCCAAAGCGTTGTTAAGTTCATTGAGTTTATTTTAAGTTGATCTTTCTTATGAAGTTTGCCTTTTGGGATCACCATGAGATGTAGATGTAATTCCTAAAATGCAATCTAAAGATGATAAACAAACTTTTATCTCTTTTTAGCAATGAAAATCCTAGCTACAAGGGAAAAGAAAGACACAATCTTTTCGCAAAGAGCAAAGAGCACACTGTAAATGCACTTTTCCTAAATCAAGCCAAACAGACTGTCAATATGCAAATGCACATGTGCATGTATTTGTTTTTCACTTTCTTAATATTGATGCCTAAAAAGAAAGTTGTTGTACAAATCTGAATTCGCTTTCAAGTGAAAAACACAAACAAGCTTCTTTTCGAAATCAAAAGGTAGAGACGATTACGACACTTTATGATTTTGAAATAAACACTCGTTTCGACACTAGAAAGTCACAAATTCAGACCAAAGGAAAAAGTAAAAGCATAATCGACTGTCAACAACAAATAAACCTTCTCCTATGATCAAAATCGACACTTGCGACAGATCTGAATCAAAGGACGACAGTATGACTATTCTACTTTTGCAATGGAAAACTGTAAATGACGTAACAAACACACAAAAACATCTACAGTTTCTTTTATACAACTGAGGCGGAATTACGGCAAAGAAAAGGGGTTTTTAAATAGACACACACACTGATCACAGGCTGCAAAAATTAGAGACAAAACTGAAAAAATTGAGCAAAGAACCTCAGCTGCACAAGGCTAGGCTGATCAGCGCACCTGTTACACAGAGAAACTGGATTGCAACGCAGGTTTCCCTCTCGGGAACTGCGCTAAAATGCAGGAACTCTTCACAGTACCTGCGCTGGGGCAGAAACGAGAATTCTATCCGGGTTCTGGGTCATGGTTTGCAGTTTAATCTATGGTTTTTGGCCGAGTAAAAGCAATCAGTAATGTACAATCAGAGGGTAGATTTAAAGAAGGTCTAAGAGCTATCACAAAGGGCAATCAGATCATTTGTGAATCAGCTGTTCAAATCATAAACAGATCCAGTGAATGGATTGAAGCAACAGATGTCTACTTTGCATTTGTTAATGGCAAATGCAGTTCGATTTGCTACTTCTAAGTTTATGAAACAAACAACAAGAGAAACACAAACAAACTAACTAGACAATCGTCCCCAGTGGAGTCGCCATTTTGTTAACGGGAAAAGTGTCTATTCAGAACGACCCTATCCCACTAAGGTGTGACAGTGACCTTAGAAACAAACAGAGAAAACTACTTTTGTATTCTTCTTTATGAACTATAAACAAAGAGAAATAGGATGAACCAACCTGTGTCTTGCGCTAGTCCTTTGATCCAATCTCTCTCCTCTTTGACAGCTTCCAGCTACCTACTCCCTTACTTGCCCAGCTTCACCAAGTACTTGCAAGATCACAGAAGAAGGAAACTATACAAAGACATGGGTTTATATTCATAAAAAGCTTAGGATCAGATTTAAGCTAAACATACAAATGTAACAAACATCACTGATACACAAGCATGTAGGAGAAACTCAAATAGTTTTATTGATATAACAAGAAGATCCAGGAGGAGTTACAACCGATGATTCCTGATCCAGCATCAACCTCCCAGCAAAGAAGCCCCTCTTCACCTCCAACAAAGCATAAATCACCCAATACTCTGATATCTATCTCAAAACCAACAGCAATTCTCTGCAATGTACAAAATTCCAGCCTCTGGATCTCTGGGATGAGGGATCCATATATAGATGTATGCAAGGAGTATGAGTCAGCTTATGATTTGACTAGTGTCTTCTCTCTGTCAGTTCTTGCTTCCACTTGGAGACTGAGAGCCTCTTACTCATCCTTGGTC
Organism: Pinus tabuliformis; assembly: GCA_031772625.1. NCBI lineage: Eukaryota > Viridiplantae > Streptophyta > Pinopsida > Pinales > Pinaceae > Pinus > Pinus tabuliformis. Next base: position 285,505,129 of record CM062815.1, read on the forward strand.
GAATTCAGTGAGGCAAGTGTCATTGGAGAAGATTTTGGAAGCTTCCATTGTCTCTCCACCTCGTGGAATGACTCTGCCACTTGTCATTTCCCGCTCAACGCACCCTGGTAGTGCATTTAGGTGTGACACAACGCACCTAGCTAGTGGACCTGGGTGCTATGCAACGCACTTGGCTAGTGGAGCAGCTGAAATGATCCTGATTTGATTGATTCTGAGCAGTTTCTAGTGGAGAACTTCTGGGAGAAGTTGTAATTTGTTGACCTTGTTCCTTTAGGAGTTAGAACAACACTTTTAGGGACCTAGGAGCCCTTGGTTTATGGACATTTTATGCTTAGAGCTATAAGGCACAAAAATGTCTATAACAAGTGTCCCGGGGTTGGGCGAGGAGGGTCTTTCAACGCCTCCTTTTCTCATCAAAAGTGATTTCCATTTGCTCGCCGTTGGCTCGGTGAGGAAATAAAAATAAAAGGGGAACAAGCACACTTGGAGAGTGCAGTACAATGGAGAGGAAGTTGTATGCTGCGTTCGGGAAGGATGAATCACTCCTGAAAAAGAATCTATTGATTCTCTTCCAATTAGTTGATTGGATAGTATCGCAGGTGCAAGGATTTGCTTCACAGGTGAGGTCTCTGGTTCAAGTCCAGGATAGGCCAGCTGCGCTAGGGAAAATCGTAGGAAGAAAAATAAAATGCATCTTATTAACTTTATTTTTTTTTCATGTATGGACCACTTGGTCCAAGTATGGGGGATATAGCTAAGTTGTTACAGCTCCGCTCTTGCAATTGGGTCGTTGCTATTACGGGTTGGATGTCTAATCATCTAGGTGGTAATGGTAGTATCTTTTACTCGAACCGGTGGCTTACCTTTTCTCAGTAATGGGGAATAGGACCGAAACATGCCACTGAAAAACTCTACAGAGACAAAGAAAGATGGGCTGTCAAGAATGTAGAGAAGGTAGAGTGGGTAGTTGGTTAGATCTAATATAGATCATACATGGGCGATAGTTGGAGTTGGCAGCTCTCCTAGGGTTACTTCATCTGGGATCCCTGGGGAAGAGGATCAAGTTGGCCCTTGCGAATAGCTTGATGTACTATCTCCCTTCAACCCTTTGAGAAAAATGTGGTAAAAGGAAAAAAAAGCCATGCCATGGACCAACCCCATCATCTCCACCCCGTAGGAACTACGAGATCACCCCAAGGGTGCCAAAGACATCCAGGGGTCACAGACCGACCATATACCCACAGTGGAGAATGCATTAGCTATCCGCTCCAGTTGGACAGGAAGGGTCGGAGAAGGGCAAACATTCTGAGAACCAAAGAGTCGGGTGGAAAAAGGGGAGAGCTCTCTGTTCCTGGTTCTCTTGTAGCTGGATAGCTCAGAACTACAAGAATCCCTAAAATGGCATTTCAACTCAGCACCTGTTTGGAAGAGTTGCTCTTTGGAGAGCACAATACGATGAAAGTTATGAGCTGTGTTCAGGGGGGAGTTATTTTCTATCGTTGGCCTCTATGGTAGAATCCAGTCTGGGAGGCCTGAGAGACGGTGGTTTACCCTGTGGCGGGTGTCAGCAGTTCGAGTCTGCTTATCTTCAGCCCATGATCCTAAATGGTAAATGGTATATGATACCACGATATTATTCAGATCCGGTAGTTCTATTTATGATTTCTCATTCATGGACGTTGATAATATTTTTCCATTTAGTAGCACCTTAGGATGGCATAGCCTTGAATGACAAGGTTCAAATGAGGAAGGGCTTACGGTGGATACCTAGGCACCCAGAGACGAGGAAGGGCATGGTAAGTGACGAAATGCTTCGGGGAGTTGAAAATTAGCATAGATCCGGAGATTTCCGAATAGGTTAACCCTTTTCACTGTTGCTAAATCCATTGGCAGGCAAGAGACAACCTGGTGAACTGAAACATCTTATTAGCGAGAGGAATAGACAGCAAAGGCGATTCCCGTAGTAGTGGAGAGCAAAATGGGAGCAGCCTAAACCCTGAAAACGGGGTTGTGCAAGAGCACAATATAAGCTCTGTGCTGTTAGGCGAAGCGGTTGAGTCCTACACCCTAGGTGGTGAGAGTCCAGTAGCCGAAAGCATCATTGGCTTACACTCTAACCTGAGTAGCATGGGACACGTGGAATCCCATGTGAATCAGCAAGGACCACCTTGCAAGGCTAAATACTCTTGGGTGACCGATAACGAAGTAGTACCATCAGGGAAAGGTGAAAAGAACCCCCATCGGGGAGTGAAATAGAACATGAAACCGTAAGCTCCCAAGCAGTGGGAGGAAAATTAGATCTCTGACCGCGTGCCTGTTGAAGAATGAGTCGACGACTTATAGGCAGTTGCTTGGTTAAGGGAACCCACTAGAGCCGTAGTGAGAGCGAGTCTTCATGGGGAAATTGTTACTGCTTATGGACCCGAACCTGGGTGATCTATCCATGACCAGGATGAAGCTTGGGTGAAACTAAGTCGAGGTTCGAACCGACTGATGTTGAAAAATCAACGGATGAGTTGTGGTTAGGGGTGAAATGCCACTCGAACCCAGAGCTAGCTGGTTCTCCCTGAAATGCATTGAGGCACAGCAATTGACTGGACCATCTAGGGGTAAAGCACTGTTTCGGTACGGGCCACGAGAGCGGTACCAAATCGAGGCAAACTCTGAATACTAGATTACCCCAATAAAAGGGGGTAAGGGTCAACCAGTGAGATAATGGGGGATAAGCTTCATCGTCGAGAGGGGAACAACCCAGATCATCAGCTAAGGCCCCTAAATGACCGCTTAGTGATGAAGGAAGTACGAGTGCAAAGACAGCCAGGAGGTTTGCCTAGAAGCAGCCAACCTTGAAAGAGTGCGTAATAGCTCACTGATCGAGCACTCATGCACTGAATATGAACGGGAATAAGTAATCTACCGAAGCTGTGGGATGTAAAAATACATCTGTAGGGGAGCGTTCCACCTCAGAGGGAAGCAGCGGCGCGAGCAGGTGTGGACGAAGCGGAAGCGAGAATGTCGGCTTGAGTAACACAAACATTGGTGAGAATCCAATGCCTCGAAAACCTAAGGGTTCCTCCGCAAGGTTCATCCACGGAGGGTGAGTCAGGGCCTAAGATCAGGCCGAAAGGCGTAGTTGATGAACAACAGGTGAATATTCCTGTACTACCCCTTGTTGGTCCCGAGGGATGGAGGAGGCTAGGTTAGCCGAAAGACGGTTATCGGTTCAAGGACGCAAGGTTATCCTTTTCAGGGTAAGAAGGGGTAGAGAAAATGCCTTGAGCCAATGTCTGAGTACTAAGCACTACAGCACTGAAGTAACCCATGCCATACTCCCAGGAAAAGCTCGAACGACCTTCAACAAATGGGTACCTATACCCGAAACCGACACAAGTACGTAGTTAGAGAATAGCTAGGGGCGCGAGACAACTCTCTCTAAGGAACTCGGCAAAATAGCCCTGTAACTTCGGGAGAAGGGGTGCCTCCTCAGGAGGTCTCAGTGACCAGGCCCGGGCGACTGTTTACCAAAAACACAGGTCTCTGCAAAGTCCTAAGACCATGTATGGGGGCTGACGCCTGCCCAGTGCCGGAAGGTTAAGGAAGTTGGTGACCTGATGATGGGGAAGCCAGCGACCGATGCCCCGGTGAACGGCGGCCGTAACTATAATGGTGCTAAGGTAGCGAAATTCTTTGTCGGGTAAGTTCCGACCAGCACGAAAGGCATAACGATCTGGGCATTGTCTCGGAGAGAGACTCGGTGAAATAGACATGTCTGTGAAGATGCGGACTACCTGCACCTGGACAGAAAGACCCTATGAAGCTTTACTATTCCTTGGGATTGTCTTTGGGTTCTTCTTGCGCAGCTTAAGTGGAGGGCGAAGAAGGCCCCCTTCCAGGGGGGCTTGAGCCACCAATGAGATACCACTCTGGAAGAGCTAGAATTCTAACCTTGCGTCAGGACCTACGGGCCAAGGGACAGTCTCAGGTAGACAGTTTCTATGGGGCGTAGGCCTCCCAAAAGGTAACGGAGGCATGCAAAGGTTTCCTCGGGCCGGATGGAAATCGACCCTCGAGTGCAAAGGCAGAAGGGAGCTTCACTGCAAGACCCACCCATCGAGCAGGGATGAAAGTCGGCCTTAGTGATCCGATGGTGCCGAGTGGAAGGGTCATCGCTCAACGGATAAAAGTTACTCTATGGATAACATGCTGATCTTCGCCAAGAGTTCACATTGACGGGAAGGTTTGGCACCTCAATGTCGGCTCTTCGCCACCTAGGGCGGTAGTACGTTCCAAGGGTTGGGTTGTTCACCCATTAAAGCAGTACATGAGCTGGCTTCAGAACGTCGTGAGACAGTTCGGTCCATATCCGGTGTGGGCGTTAGAGAATTGAGAGGACCTTTCCCTAGTACGAGAGGACCGGGAAGGACACACCTCTGGTGTACCAGTTATCGTGCCCACGGTAGACGCTGGGTAGCCAAGTGCGGAGCGGATAACTACTGAAAGCATATAAGTAGAAAGCCCACCCCAAGATGAGTGCTCTCCTATTCTTACTTCCCTGAGAGACCCTAGTCGTGAACACGGCTGGGACAACGACGGGTTCTCTATCCTTTCAGGGGATGGAGCGACAAAATTATTGAGAATCCAAGATAAGGTCACGGTGAGACGAGCTGTTTATAATTATGATAGGTGTCAAGTGGAAGTGTAATGATGTATGCAGCTGAGGCATCCTAATAGACCGAGAGATTTGAACCTTGTTCCTACATGACCCTATTTATTCATATTCGGGCTCCTATGAGAGTTTTTTTTTCTACAGCTGATAAAATACCGTTACTTGGGACGGTGCATATGTAGAAAGCCTTTTCTTTTGTCCTTACTCGTAGTAGTTATTAACTCAGTTATTCTATGGTACAGATAGTCGCACGTAATGACAGATCAAGGACGTATTATTAAGAGCTTGTGGTAAGGATGGGTTCCATTCTAGTGCTTGGAAATAATATTCCAAAGCCTTGCGTATGTTCCCCATTACTTGTATGCACAAGACCTATATTATATAGTATATAACTTTGATCATAAGGATCAGTTTCAAGTCGCATAGCTTCATAATAATTTTGTAAAGCTTCCGCATATTCCCCTTCCAATTGAGCTGACATTCGTTATGGTCGTTCATTCCATTGAAATGATCTCCGCTTCAAAACCGTACATGAGATTCCCACCTCATACGGCTCCTCCTTTCTTTATAGTAGGTAATATGGGGAGTAATCCATGGAATTGAAGTTGATAACCGTAGATCCTACGGTGAAACATTTGAAAGTAAAAAAATGATTGATCAGGAGTGAGTTTTCAGTTTTACTTAGAAAATTGAATGTGGAAAGAATCTTTAGATCGATATTTCCACTTTAATTCTACCCCCTTCCAGTCCTAAACTTAGATCCTTTTTGGGGCTGAATGCACTAATTTCTCCAAGAGGTAGGAGAAGTCAATCTAGCACAATCTTTTTTCCCTTGGCTTTAAGGGGAGGAAAAAAATTAAAAAAAGGAAAGAATAAGAGCATTTGGAAAAAAACGATTGATTTCTATCAATAGGCCGGCTAAAAAACTGACGCATAAAATAGCTAACATAGGCGCTATGGAAAGAAAGGTCTTTAGATCTTGCATTGTAAAATCTCCTTATTGATCATAATGTGTAAGTGATTCAACTGTATCAATAGTTATGAATCCTAGAGAAACTCGGAACTGATGAATATATATAATGTGATCTGGGCTATGGTCCTATTTATAGAAAAGGAAAAAGATGTTTCATCACCATAATGAATAGTGATATTCTAGATAATAGACCCTACATGTATAAAGTCTTTTCACTCACGAGACCGAAGAGAAATGAAGGTGGAAAAATGTGGGAATCATATTTCGAATTCTATAAAATAAAATTAAAATAACATTGTCTAATGATTAGAAGGGATGTAGCGCAGCTTGGTAGCGTGTTTGTTTAGGGTACAAAATGTCGCAAGTTCAAATCCTGTCATCCCTACCTTTCCCTTCTTTTCTATGGAAAGAAAGGAATGAAAGATCATTTGATATCGATTCTACGGGAACATCAAATAATTGAATCGTATCAGATGCAAAAGTGTTTTGCTCTAAGAGTATCAACAAAAGGTATTTTTCCTTCATCTCCGAATACTAAAGAAAGCACTCTTAGTTCAGTTCGGTACAACGTAGGTCTCCAAAACCTGATGCCATAGGTTCAAATCCTATAGAGCGCGATTATGTTCCTATCAAATCCAACCCTCAAAATTATCGACAATTCATTCCAACTGGAACGAGCAATGGAATCTGACCTCCCAGGAGAAGTAGGAGGCCAATGAAATTGGAGGATATTCCAGGATCAAATATCCAATTGATCACCACGTCGGTATTGTGAATATGCAGTTACGAATAATCCAGCCAAAGTTATAGGAATTAGACCTAACACAATTCCGGATGGCAAAGCCTCAATCATTTCTATTCAATGGAATAAGTAGGGATAATAGCTATACTAGATAGTACCCTTAATTTGCTATGAATCTCAATGATCAGAAATTTATTTAGAGGGAATAAACAAAATTATTGAAATTGAAATAGTGAACTAAGAGGGTTTCCCCTTCCTTCATTTTGAATAAGTTGTATCTTGCTCGAACTAATGAATAGGACTAGGGGGAAAATGATAGAAGCCAATAAGAAACCGAAATAACTAATTATAGTTATAGTAGGCGTTGAAGGACTGAATGAAATATGGTTTATACATATCTTCATGAGACAATTACCTAAATTTTTCTTTTCGTAACCTTGAGATCAGAATACAAAAGATCAATTGTCCCAATTCGTACCAATTCTCTTATATCTACTATAGGATATGTATGAATTTACATGTATGAGAGGAGATCTATAGTAGAAATCTCTTCATTATCCTAGAAATCATTCATCAAGAAACTAATGAATAGCACCGGCAAACCCCTTCACAAATTGTTGAATGTAATCTTCTTACAGGGTGAATGAATTCTCAATCAGTACAATTGGATCGCCTGGAATTATCTTTTTGCCAGTAGCTATCGGTCCAGAGACTGGACCGGAAGAAAACTCTCCACAGACATAGCCAAAGTTTTGTGAATTTCACGTTTAGGTGTAAGAAAAATATGAATATCCAGTTTTTCCTTTCATTTCTTGATCTTATTGATCCAATCATTTGACCCTCTAGACAGATTAGGTTTTTTCAATATTAATTATTAGAGCGAGTAGAGCCCGATATTACAGAAATTCCACCTATTGCAAAGAGTAACTTGTAATTTCACATACCTAAAATTGACTAGGTTCTATTGCACTATCCACTTGGTTTTATCTAATAAGTAACACCTACTCGTTAATACAAGGTACTATATAATAAGTCTGTGGCATAATGCCATCTGTGTCGGATACTATTGGAAAAGAAACATACATCTGCAAAGCACCAATGATCCCCGTGCAATTTGAATTAATGGGTTCATCTACACGGGCATAATGTCATGTCGGAATGAAAAGGGAAGAATATAAAAGAATAATATTCTGGATGAGTTTTATTGATAGTGATTGATATCCTTTGCAAGCGGCAGTCATCCTCTTTTTCGGTTCTAAAGCCACCCATATGCAGAAGCTAATTCCAATTGAAAATTTCCACTATGCTATTGTTACAACATCGATTGAGGGAGTTCGGGTTCCTTACGCCCGGATGGACCTCGGAACATGCAATATTCTCTTCTTTCTATTGGGATTTAGTCGACCAAACAGAGATAGAATAACTGCTGGCAGGAACAGAATCATTCTATCCCGTTCCTTCTCGATACTCATCAAAATTGTATTGCTGTGTCAGAAGAAAGATAGCTATATTGGTCCAGTAGACTTTAAAGATACCCTTGGTATAACATTGACAATCGAACAAGGATTGGAGAAGATATCAGTAGTTTTCCATTTCCTGATCTCTATCTTTCATGGGATCAATTCCCCCTTGACTGAATTTACAATAATATATGGAGCTGAGCATGTCTGGGAATACGGGAGAACGCTCCTTCGCTGACATTATTACTAGTATTAGATACTGGGTTATCCATAGCATTACCATACCTTCTCTATTCATTGCAGGTTGGTTATTTTTAAGCACGGGTTTGGCTTATGATGTGTTCGGGAACCCCCGGCCAAATGAGTATTTCACAGAAAGTCGACAAGAGGTTCCATTAGTAACTGGCCGTTTCGATCCGTTAGAGCAACTCGATGAATTTACTAGATCTTTTTAGGAGGCACTAATGACTATAGATAGAACTTATCCAATTTTTACAGTTAGATGGTTGGTCATTCATAGGCTAGTTATCCCTACAGTTTTTTTCTTGGGATCAATATCGGCAATGCAGTTCATCCAACGATAAACTCTATACTAAAGGAAGAGGAAGTATGTAGATATGACACAACCGAACCCGAACGACCAAAATGTTGAATTGAATCGTACCAGTCTCTACTGGGGGTTGCTACTATTTTTGTACTTGTTGTTCCATTCTCCAATTATTTTTTCAATTAGGAACAATGATAATATTCTCACTCCATTCGAAGAGATCCAATACGCATAATTATCTATGCTATGACTGTTTATGTCTCGAGTATGACCACTTAAGAAAATGTGAAAGGGAGTAAGAGAAATGGCCGATACCACTGGAAGGATCCCTCTTTGGTTGATAGGTAATGTAACTGGTATTATCGTGATTGGTCTACTGGGTGTCTTTTTCTATGGTTCATATTCCGGATTAGGGTCATCCCTATAGTAGGGGAAATGCACTTACTGTGGGAAATAGTATACATGCAAAAGTGAAAATTCGATAAGGCCTTACCCTTCTTTGGAGGGTAAGGCCTTATCGAAATATCTTTTTGAGATTCTTTCTATATTAATCTGAATTAGAAGAGAAGATTCATGCAAATAAAATGACTTTGTCATTTACTTCATTCAATGCCTTTCAGTCAAGTGATGAGCCAATCTATTCTTCCGCTATATGATCGGAAAAAATTTGGATTGATCAAATCTAAATATCTGTCGAAGGAACAACAAAAAAATGGATAATATTAAGTACTAAATATTTTCTCATTTATCTGATGGAAGATTATGCGAAGTTTTTGTAAAAACCCGAACTATGAGAATCTAAATGTGCATATAGAATATTTTCTTCTATTTTTTTGGCTTACAAAATAAAAGAGGAGGAAAAACACCTTTTATTCATTTTCTCTCATTAGGAACAAACCCTATCAAACGTTTTATAGCTTTTTTTTTTATGAGTGATATTGCCCCTTACTTGTCTGCTCTTCCTTCTTTAGGAATTTTCAGTATAACGTACAAAATAATCTTCAAATTACGAAGGAATTGACGAATAGGACAAGATCGGAAACCCAATTAGTTCTTCGAATAATGAAATAGGAGAATGGGATCAGAGAAAATAGGAATCTTGTCCAAGATTGCTTAGTTATTCTCCTCATCTCTCCTCCCTACGATCTATCTCTATTTTCCGGATCGTTTGGACAAGGAAAGGAGGGAATGGCATGTATATAGTACACGATATAGCATATCGGGGATTGTTCAACAAGTTGATCTATTCCAGTGCTTATGGAGTCACTCCCTATTTCAATTTTATTCCAATTTAGATCTAAATGAACATTTTATCAAGAATATATAAGGGAGAAGAAGGATAAAAGGCTCCGAAGGGGTATTCATTTTTGAATCAATAAGTAAACTTCATGTTCAAAAATCTATGGACCTAAAGATTCATCTCGGCCAATTGAACTTTCTCAAATTGTTTCTTCTTAAGGACCAAAAATATCTGTGCCAGAATGACAGATGCTAGGAATAATAAAATACCTTTAACACGTAATGGATCTTGAAGTACTATCTCTGCATCTCCTTGACCAAATCCACCCAAATTAGGGTTATTCGTTAATGGCTGATCGACCTTGATCAATTCGCCTTATGAAATAAGAAGCTCTGGTCCTGGAGGTACAATGTCAACCACTTGCCCACCGTCTGATGTATTATCGATAGTTATCTCATATCCACCCTTTTCTTTATGTAAAATTTTGCTCACTCTTCCTGTTACTGAAGCACTATAGATTGTATTGTTTCTCTTACTCCCGTAGGGATAAATTTTTCCTCTTCCTCTATTACCACCCACATATATGGGATATTTCACGAAGTGAGCTTCTTTATCAGTAGAAGGATCTGGTGAAAGGATGGGGAACACAAGTTCACTATATTTTTGACCGGGAACAGGACCTATTACAATAATGTTTTTTTTATTGGGACGATAGTTGTGAAAATAAAGATTACCCGTATTTTGTCTAATCTCAGGGGAAATACGATCTGGAGGGGCTAATTCAAAGCCATCGGGTAAAATTGGAATAGCTCCTACATTTAAAGCCCCTTTCTTGCCATTAGCAAGAACTTGTTTCATCTACATATCATAGGGGATCTTAACAACTGCTTCAAATATGGTATTGGGAAGCACGGACTGTGGAACCTCAATATCCACAGGTTTCTTTGCCAAGTGACAATTGGCACATACAATACATCCAGTGGCTTCTCAGGGATTTTCATAACCCTGTTGTGCAAAAATGGGATATGCATTCGAAAGGGATGTCCGAGTTATGATATGTATCATGACCAGGACGGAAATTAACCGAGTCATATTTTTCACCCATTCATAAGTATTTCTATTTTGCATGGTTCAATTATTGGTTCCAAATCATTTTTGGGGTGAGAGTAGGTAGCTATCATAGTTACCTGTCAAAAACTCTACTACTATATTGATTCAACTAAACCTAAAAATAAGAAATCGGAAGTCTCGCACTAGGAGAAGAATGAAGGGGAGGAATAGCTAATTCCTGAACACGGAAAACACTTTATTATTCTGTTTCAATTGTTTCGGTCGGAGAAAACAACCTACCTATTCTTTATTCATTCATCGAATGATAAATTACTACAAGTGAAGGAGATATACAATTTAAACAATGGAAGATCCAATATTTAAGAATCGTATCTAAGATGACTGGAAAAGTTGAAACAAGACTAGATATGATTCATTCATTATGGGCAAATCCATAACTTTCAGAGATCGAATCGATCATCAGTTCCCAACCATGGGGTGAATGAAACCCAATACATAGATCGGTTGCTAAAAGAATTAGAAAAGCTTTCATTGTATCGCTCAGACTATAGAAGAATTCTTGGATCCAAGAATTGATAATAGTGAGTTTATTCTTACCCAAAATGATATAAGCACTTATAAAAGCAAAACCTATTAGATTTGTTAATAAATGTGATATTATCTGGATACAATCTTCATTGTACATTTCTACCAATTGGATCGTTTCCTTATGAATCTCTATACAAAGAGATTGTGAATTTGTTCCCAAAGAATCTTCCACCATTCTTCCTAACAAGAATAGTTCTTCTATTTTCTCAAATCTTCCCAGAGCATTTTGTTCCTCGATATAATCAAAATTTCTCTGATATTTAACCGTATTCCACCAATTTGTAACCCAAGGCAGTACTACTAAACATGCGAGATATCGTAGGGAAGCTGATGCTTTATATTCGGACACTTCCAATTCGTGAATCGCTAACGAACCTGATTCACTTGTCAGTTTTGTCCGAAATCTAGACAAAGTACGAGTGATAGAATGAGGTATGGGATCCATAGATTGATCTATTGCGTAATTGTTTGATCCTAATCAAAAAAATATACTTGGGAAAAAAGTAAAAGGTTTGTTCAAAATGGGTGAGACGAAGCATAAGGAGATCATTCCAAATCATTTATATCTGGACCAATTATCTATTCATTTTTTCCATCTTCTTCTTTCTTAGAAGAATAACTTGAAGTAACATAAGTCTTATTCATTGCCAAGATCCTTTGAATCCTGATCACTAGATCCTTTACGAATATTTCCCCAGTTATCTCCAAAGATGACAAACGCTCTTGAAAAATGAGAGAACAACAAAAAGTCATAATTGGATCATGATGAGAGGAAAAAAGCGTTTTAGTTTTAGGTAAACCGGACCACTCTATCTAGTAATTGTTGTTATTCGGCTTCAACCTAGGGTCCTTCCATCCATAAGTTGAAGGTTTAGTCACGATGAAAAAATATCTTCCCCATAGATCTGTAATCTATCTAACCTTTCAAACATTTTGTGTCACTATCTTGGAACCAAAAATGTGTTTATCTTTCATCATTTTAGACCCAGATTACGAGAAGGTATGCTATTCGTGGGTATTCATAGGGAAGGTTTTGAACCTATCTGGAAATAGAGCTTTAGATGGATCAAAGATCCATGTAAAAGATCCTTCAAATATTCGAGTTGATAATGTAACGAATCACACTTTTACCACTAAACTATACCCGCCACGATCTGATTGTAACATATGGATCGATCTTTTGTCCAACCAATAAGAAGATGAGGAGTTATCAATCAACCTCTATTGAAAGTTTATATCAATCATTACCTCGTTTTCATCATTACAATGGGCCATCTCCGGAGATGGCTCATTGTAATTATAGATTACCTTTGCGAATTGCTGATAAAACAATAACTAAAGGGCCCGATACAACCATCAGAGTGAGAACAGTGAACTGCGCAATAACTTCTAGATCCATTTGGTTTTCTTTCACCCTCCATCGACTGAATGCATGAATAAAATGTTGTCAGGATCAATCACTTTTCTTCTATTTTGTCTTCTTCGGACTCTGGTGTAGTTTCGATCAGGAACCTATGGCCTTGAGCAACTGATATCTTTACAATAATACATAAAATAGATAGAGAACCCTTCAATATCTAGATAATTAAATTTGATACTGGAGAGAAATAAATGGACTAATCCATGTAACGCATTTAATCAAACTTATTGGGGAGGGAATGAAGATATGGTAATAGAGGTTAAATTTTTGATATCTTTTTTTCTTGCTTTTACAGTAGGTATTCTAGCTATCAAATTAGGTCAAGCATTGTATGACTGATTTTTTCTGCTTTTCTTGGCCTGGCCATCGGCCAAGCCAAGAAAAGCGGAAAAAATCAGTTATACAGAACTATTTTTAACGAAATGAACAATACGATTGACTGGATTGTTCTTTATCCAACTGAATAATGGCAATATTCATTATATTGCCGATACAATCTATACATACTATGATATACACCTTTACTCCACCATTCATTTTGTTACACATGAACTCTTCCATCTTGGAGAGATGGCTGAGCAGACCAAAGCGGCGGATTGCTAATCCGTAGTTTGGATCATCCGTATTGAGGGTTCGAATCCCTCTCTCTCTGTTCATCCACTATTGATCCTGAAAACGAATAACCCTGAATCTTTCTACGGAACGGAAAAGACCCATTAACCTAGAGACTTTTTTCACTATTCTTTACGTCCGGGATTATGTCCTGGATCGTTCGATAGAAATCCAAAGACAAAAAAAGAAATGAAAAATACCACTACTGCATAAACGAACAACTTAAGAGTAAGCATTACGTAATCTCCGAAATCCTGATTATAAGTACAACATAATAGAGCCACCATAGTTCAGATCTTCCGGAACATATCTATGATAGACCTCGTGCTCTAGAGATTCAATATTCTAGAAATGAAATATCCAACGAGGTAGGACCATCTTGATGAAGATAACATATCTGTCTTCTGTACTATAAATATGGATCGATTTCAACAAGTGGCACACCCATATTCCAAAAATCCTTAGAGAAAAGTAATTACATGATCAAACTATTGGAACAAGATAAGCTAAAAACTCAAAGCCACTATTTGGTCTGGGTTTGAATCCCTCAGTTCTCTTTTTTTCTTCAAGAGCTCACCAGGTGAATTTTGGAGTTCCTCAGCCCCAAATAACCGGAATCCCATCCAATAAACGGAAGAATTATAAATCTCCAAGATAATAGATAGGAATATTGCAAATAGAGCCATTGCAAAACCCATAAGAGGAGTAGTTCCCCATCCAGGAGCTACTTTACCATATTCTGAATTAAGCGGTTTTAAGGTCGTTCCTACAAGGGTTTCTTTTGGCGTGGTTTTGGAAGTAACATCAATGGTCTGTGTATCCATAGAAACTATTGTATTGGTTGAGATCTGTTAACTTTGTTATTATATGGTAAACATACCATGATATTGGCATCACCTAATAATGGAAACTGCAACCTTAGTCACCATCTCCATATCTTGTTTACTTGTAAGCTTTACTGGTTATGCCCTATACACCGCCTTTGGGCAACCCTCTAAACAACTTAGGGATCCTTTTGAGGATCACGAGGACTAATTGAAAGAATGACCTTCCCTATAGGGAAGGTCATTCTTTCTTTGATGGGAGAGAAAGAATGACGATTTGGAGAAGCAAAATCATTTTCCCCCTTTAGTCGGAAGTTTGGGTGGTTCTCGGAAGAAAATAGAGAAAAAGATTATCCCTAGGGTCGATACCAACAGGAATGTATAAACCAATGCTTCCATAGATTTGATTTGATCATAATTTACAATTATGGAGATAGCTTTTGTACTAATATTTATTAGAGAAGAGATAGGAGCAATATCATACCACTTGTCTTTTAGTAGTTGGATCTCCCAGTTTTTGGAATGCTCCAAATTCTACTCAAGCATCCAGATCCGAGTTGATACCAACAAAAACATCTTTGAATAAGGTCCTAGCACCATGCCAAATGTGTCCAGAAAAGAAAAGGAGAGCAGATGTAGCATGTCCAAAATTAAACCAACCCCTTGGACTACTACGAAAAACACCATCAGATTTTAGAGTAGCACGATCTAATTCAAAAATTTCACCTAATTGAGCATGTCTAGTGTATTTTTTAACTATAGTAGGATCACCAAAACTGACCCTGTCAAGTCCACCACCATAGAACTCAACAATTACACCTACTTGTTCAACACTATACTTTGATTCTGCCCTCCTAAAAGGAACATTGGCTTTCACAATTCCTTCTTTTTCCACCAGAACTACTGGAAATGTTTCGAGAAAGGTAGGCATATGACGTACAAAAATCTCATTTCCCTCCTTATCTTTGAAGATAGGGTGTCCTAACCAACGAACAGTTATTCCATCTCCATTTTCCATTGCACCTGCTCTGAGTAACCCCCCCTTAGCTGGATTATTACCAATGTAATCATAAAAAGTGAGTTTCTCGGGAATTTTGGACCAAGCTTCTGATAGGCTTAAATTTTCGGCCAGACCGGCATTAGCCCGTCGATCTATTTCTTGTTGGAAGTATCCCTGATCCCACTGGTAACGAGTGGGACCGAATAATTCGACCGGAGTAGTTGTGGAGCCATACCACATGGTCCCAGCAACAATGAAAGCTGCAAAAAACACAGTGGCAATACTGCTGGATAGGACCGTTTCAATTTTCCCCATGCGTAATCCTACGTATAAATGTTGGGGAGGACGAACACTGAGATGGAATAGACCTGCTAATATACCCAAAATACCCGCTACTATATGATGAGAAGCTATTCCTCCTGGAACAAAAGGATCAAAACCTTCAGCTCCCCATGCTAGATCCACTGGTTGTATTTTTCCAGTTAGTCCATAAGGATTAGACACCCATATCCCAGGACCATACAAACCCGTTACATGAAATGCTCCAAATCCGAAACAAGCTACACCTGAGAGGAATAAATGAATTCCAAATACTTTTGGCAAATCTAAACAATGTTTTCTCGTACGTTCATCACAGAATATGTCCAGATCCCAATATACCCAATGCCAGATAGCTGCCAAAAATCATAGGCCAGAAAACATGATTTGTGCCCTGGCCACACCTTCATAACTCCAAATACCAGGATTAATTACAGTTTCTCCAGTGATGTTCCATCCACTCCATGAATCCTTCATTCCCAAACGAGTCATAAAAGGCATAACAAACATACCTTGTCTCCACATTGGATCAAGAACAGGATCGGATGGATCAAAAACTGCTAATTTGTACAGAGTCATTGAACCAGCCCAACCAACAACTAGAGCTGTATGCATTATACGTAAAGAAATTAACCGTCCAGGATCATTTAATACGACGGTATGAAGCGATACCAAGGCA
This sequence comes from Pinus tabuliformis, assembly GCA_031772625.1. Classification (NCBI taxonomy): domain Eukaryota; kingdom Viridiplantae; phylum Streptophyta; class Pinopsida; order Pinales; family Pinaceae; genus Pinus; species Pinus tabuliformis. The sequence goes on from CM062815.1 coordinate 285,521,269, forward strand.
AACCCATGCAAACACCCCTTTATCGGAAAAATTAGACACTATGTAACTTTCTCACATTGGATTGGAAGAGATCATGTTATAGAGCTAGACTCGGATAATCTCGAAAGTGAACATCTATTCACTTGGACATTGCTAATGATGGAACAGGTTTGAAACAATTTTGTTCATACATAATAGTAGGGAGAGGCAAAGATATTTTATCATTTGTATGTACCAATACACAATGTAGGGATTGGTCCCATTTATATTGATAAAAAAATAGGAAAGAAACGAGATATTCTAATCCTTCCATTCGTTCATGAACGATACTTTTGCAATTTATGGACTAAGTCACATATAATTTTTGATGAAAAAATATCATTTTTCTACTAAAGAGTGGAGCTATTACTGTTCCATAAATAGTAATACTTTACTGCGGGAGAAAATAAAATACTGAGTTCAAATGCTCAGTCAAAATGATAACTTTATCATTTTGTGCTATGCAATGAAAAAAAAGGTCAAAATAGGAAGTCTCTAGGTTAATGGGCCTTTTCTGTTTCGTAGAAAGATTCGGGGTTATTCATTTTCAGGATCAATAGTGGACGAACGAAGAGAGAGGGATTCAAACCCTCGGTACGGATGATCCGTACTACGGATTAGCAATCCACCGCTTTGGTCCGCTCAGCCATCTCTCCAAGATGGAAGAGTTCATGTGTAACAAAATTAATGGTGGAGTAAAGGTGTATATCATAGTATGTACAGATTGTATTGGAAATATAATGAATATTGCCATTATTCAGTTGGATAAAGAACAATCCAGTCAATCGTATTGTTCATTTCATTAAAAATAGTTCTGTATGACTGATTTTTTCTGCTTTTCCTAGCCTGGGCAATGGCCAGGCCAAGAAAAGCAGAAAAAATCAGTCATATAGTGCTTGACCTAATTTAATAGCTAGAATACCTGCTGTAAAAGAAACGAAAAATGCTATCAAAAATTTAACCTCTATTACCATATCTTCATTCCCTCCCAAATCAGTTTGATTTAATGCGTTACATGGATTAGTCCATTTATTTCTCTCGAGTATCAAATTTTATTATCTAGATATTGAAGGGTCCTCTATCTATTTAGGGTTCTCTATCTATTTTATGTATTATTGTAAAGATATCAGTTGCTCAAGGCCATAGGTTCCTGATCGAAACTACACCAATGGGTAGGAGTCTGAAGAAGACAAAATAGAATAAAAGTGATTGATCCCGACAACATTTTATTCATACATTCAGTCAATGGAGGGTGAAAAAAAAGCAAATGGATCTAGAAGTTATTGTGCAGCTCACCGTTCTGACCCTGATGGTTGTATCGGGCCCTTTAGTTATAGATAGATAGAGCTTTGGATGGATCAGAGATCCATCCAAATATCCTTTAACTATTTAAGTTGATAATGTAACGAATAAAACCCACCTGTATCACTAAACTATACATGCCACAATCCCATTGACAGATATTCCATCACTTCTTTCCTTCCACATTTGAATCCAAATTCCGGAATTCCTTAATTCTCTCTCTTCTATTTCCGAGAGAGAAGAAAGGATTCTATCCATTCTAGTTTTAGAAATTCTAGGTTGTTCTTTCTCTTTATCAAGGAATTTTTTTGCTCAACTCCTCTAATCTTCTAATTGAATTCTTTCTAATTCATTTTAGAAAGATCTTCCTGTTCCAAGAAGAAAAAGAGCCATAAATTGGAATGGCTCCATATTCTTAGCTCTCAATCTTTGTTGATCTCTTATAGTAATCACATCTTGAGGTTTGCAAGGGTAACTTGGTATATCTACCATATGGTCATTGACCGGATATGTCCATGATTCACTAATTGTCTAGCTCCGGGAATGGTGGGAGCCATACCCAATCGAAAAAGAATATTATCCAAACGCATTTCAAGTAATTGCAATAGGACCTGACTCGTTGAGCCTTTGGCTCTTCTAGCAATACGAACATATTTCAACAAATGCTCTATCGCATAACTTTTCTCCATCCGCTTTGTATCAGCTCAGCCCGAAGTTTCCAGTATAGCGATCCTTACCCTACGAGCTACTATAATATATGTTCTCAACTTGATATCTATAAAGATAGATGGATCATCCATATCCAATTTGTTGTCTATCTACCATAGTAGACTCAGTCATTCATATATGATGAGGGGGCCCTTTTAACTCAGCGGTAGAGTAATGCCATGGTAAGGCGTAAGTCATCGGTTCAAGTCCAATAAAGGGCTCATGTTTCCCATGAATAAAGAGGGCTCGGGTGTCCATTTCTATTACATAGATAGAAATATTTTCACCGAAATATGAAAATGACAACAAATCGGATTCAGATCCAGTCCGTTTTTATCTTCTTTTATGAGGCGAATGACGGGAATTGAAACCGCGCGTGGTGGATTCAAAGTCCACTGCCAAGCACTTGGCTACGTCTGCCCCGGAAAAACCAATTTATCTATCTACAGTAATTTCTTCCAAGAATAAAAAACGAGCTAACGTTTGTTCTTATGTGGGTCAGTGACCTCTGATAGGGGATCAAAGCAAGATCGATGACTAACTCTCAACTCTCGCACAATTTGTATGGCTTATTATCAAATATGTGATAAATATGAAGTATTTTGTATTTCTCCCAGAGAAATATCCCGATCCCATCTTCCCTCTGTTCTTTTGAACGTGAAAGAAGAATCTTTCTTCTTTCGTATCAATCCTTTGTCTATTCAATCATGGGTGATAATTATTGTTTTCAACTAACACAGTTTTGCATATTGGTTCGGTAGATCCCACGTTATTCGAGTTGTAACGAACGGGCCATAACCATTAAAATGGTTCGGTGTAAATGGAATAGATCGAGATCTATCTCGATATTTATTGTATGTTTATCTTGATACTAAGATCTTGTCCATCTGAACAACTCTGGGCAAGGTATTTGATCGGAGAGTCGTTGTTTAAAATGATCAAGGTTGTGGCTATGCCGACAAGTTCGACCCTATTCGCTTATCATATATTCAGATTTGATGAATCTAGACCATTTGAACTTGTATCCTTCCTTCTCGTATTAGAAGGTATAGGGTTTTCCAATCTGGAAAATTTTTTTATCTTACATGCACGGTTAGGATACAATCAAGTTCTTTGTTATATTATTATGCAGGTTATGGGACAAAGATACAAATTTAAAGGCTCATCTATCGACATAGATAGTGAACAATCAAATATAAATTTGATTGTTGTCTTTCAGTTAATTCGTTTGAAAGCTTAGGTCAAGCGAACAGAATTGCTAGGCGTCAATCGATCCGTGGAACGTATCAAATCTTTCACATATCAGTTAATTATGAGATGAGCCCACTCATCTCACAATGATATAAAATCATTTAGCACAGATATATTTCCGAGTAGAAATCTATTTGTAACGGGGCAGAAAGCAGCTTCTTTTGGGTCGCTGTCCACATAATTTCTGGACAAGGGGTAATAGTTTTTTTCTTTCGTCCCAACCCAACAGACTTCTTTATTCTATTGTTTGTTCCAGAACGCATTCCATGAAATATGTGTATTTTATAAAATAGTGGGGTAGATTAAAGCAAACGTTGGTCTAGATGTAGATCTAATATGCATAGCCGGTAGATTGCATTTTTGTGATATGTTACCAGAACGGAACTAGAGGCAAGGAAGAGTGTTTGTCCCAATATGAAAATCTTGGGTCTCAAAAACCATGTAATGATCTTAGGTGAAGAAAGAGAATGAACCAAAGGTTCGCCTTTAGCTAGGATGGATCAACTCCAAAGAATTTCTCTGCCTAGGTATTTGGAATATCCGTCGTACTTGCCACTTCTATGGTTCAAAAATAGGCTCGATTTACTGCACATAACTTATTGTAGAGAATCCTAGTTGATCAAGATCTTCGCCCCGATATTTAGCAAAGGGATAGATACATCCCGGATTTTCGATTGAACGAAAATTTTGTTCAACCCAATGGAATGCGTTGTGTTTGGATGGAGCTAAAAGTCACATGTCCGATCGATACTTTGACTGCTCTATGGATTGTTTGGAACATATGATATTCGAGAGAACTCTCGAATTTTTCGAAGAAATAGCGATAAAAAAAAATAAAAATAGTTTATAGGTTTGATCATCTGGTATCGGATCAATCTCGATCGATCCAAAATACTAATATGCCTGCTCTGGTCCAACATTCCCATCCATCGATCTCGATAAGGACATGAGATTGATATGATCTGAAAGACTTTTCAAAGCCAAGTCATAGGGACAGACTATGAGGGGATATATATAAATAGTATCACTTAGTGGAATGTATAGGGCTATACGGGCTTGAACCGTACACCTTCTCGGTAGAACAGATCAAAGTTCTTATTATCAAAATAATTTGAACTGTTCCAAGAACCCAACATGCATTTTCTTGCATTGGGCTCTTTCATTAACTGATGGAAAGATCGGTTAGTCTGCCATTCTCCTCTTTCCGGTAAGATACTAATATGGCTCCGTGTGCTCCAAATTCTTACCCTTCGGAAGCAATCCAAAAGTTATTCAAAAGGTTTCTTTGACGTAGGTCTGCCTTGCTCGGGCATAGATTGACTCAAATAGAGTCTCTTCTATCACTCCAAAAGTAAAATATGACACTTCATATAGCTAAAAGTTCATAGAGCGAAAAGAATCTATTTTGAGGTCCCCGTATTATACTCATTATTCCTAGCATTGAACAGAGCTGGGATTGACCATATCAATTAGATCCGTAATTCGAATCAGGTCGAACTTAATCTTTGTCATGTTATTGTTCCCCAGAGAAAAAAATTTATAGAGTAAGACTATTTCACATAGAATCTATTTCATGGATCGGACGAATCGCTAAACTCTCCCGAAAACCATTGGCACACGTGTAAACGAGGTGCTCTACCTTGCTAAGCTATAGCCCTTCCTTTCCAGTCTTGGTGATACACTACTATACTAACCAGATGGATCACTTTATGTCAAGGTAGATATTTCATGATCCAATACTATGATCCAATACATTCCAATAAGTTCGATCTGTGCCAGGGACACATACATTGTCTATACATTTCATTCGATTTCGATTTAGAATCATTTATAAATCCAACTCTACCTATGAGAATAAATGACCCACTTAACTCAATGGTTAGAGTATCGCTTTCATACGGCGAGAGTCATTGGTTCAAATCCAATAGTAGGTAAACTTATTAGATGCCATCGAGTTTTCAATGGTATCTAATAAGTTTTACTCCACGTGTTTGGATCGAGGCGGAACATTGAATCCATTTTTCAGATCATTATAGAAAATTTTAATTAGAGATGGGGGGGCTAGCATTGATAGCCTCTAATCATGTTCTAGCGCTTTTCAGAGCTAAATCAGCCTCAATTGCTTCTCTTTTGCCTTTGGCTCGAGCTAAGTCGGCTTTAGCTATTCGAAAATTTTCCTGGGCTTTTGGGGATCAATGTCAACATCTCTCTCTGCATTATTTACCAATATAGTGATTCTATCACTGTCTATCTTGGCAAAACCGCCCATCATAGCCATAGTGGACCACTGCCCATTGAGACGTATTTTCATAACTCCTATATCTACAGCTGCCACAAGTGAAGCATGATTGGGTAATACGCCAATTTGACCACTATTAGTAGATAGAATTATTTCTTTAACTTCTGAATCCCAAATGACTTGATTAGGAGACAGTACATGAAGATTTAGGGTCATTTTTAGAATTAACTTTCCATGTTGGAGTTTATAGCCTTCGCGGTAGCTTCATCAATATTACCCACCAAATAAAAAGATTGTTCGATAAGACCATCTAATTCTCCAGAAAGGATCATTTGAAAACCTCTAATTGTTTCCATGAGACCCACATATTTTCTCGAGGAACCTGTGAATACCTCTGCTATGAAAAAGGGTTGTGATAGGAAACATTCAATTTTTCTTGCTCTTGCCACGATTAAACAATCTTCCTCCGATAATTCATCCAGTCCAGGAATAGCTATAATGTCTTGAAGTTACTTATAATGTTGTAAATTTTGCTTAACTCCTTGTGCAGTTTCGTAATGTTCTTCGCCTACGATCCAAGGTTGGAGCATAGTCGATGTTGAATCTAAAGGATCCACTACTGGATAGATACCCTTCGCAGCTAATCCTCTCGATAGTATGGTAGTAGCATCTGAATGTGCAAATGTCGTAGCAGGAGCAGGGTTGGTCAAGTCATCAACAGGTACATAAACTGCTTGAATCGAGGTTATGGATCCCTTTTTTGTGGAAGTAATTCTCTCTTGCAAAGAACCCATTTCTGTGCTAAGAGTTCGCTGATAACCCACGGTGGAAGGCATTCTGCCTAATAGGGCGGATACCTCTGATCCCGCTTGGACAAAATAGAAGATGTTATCAATAAATAATAGTACGTCTTGCTCATTGATATCTCGGAAATATTCAGCCATGGTTAGAGCAGTTAAACCGACTCTCATGTGAGCTCCCGGTGGTTCATTCATCTGACCATAGACCAGAGCCGCTTTTGATTCTGATATTTTTTGTTCATCAATTACTCCCGATTCTTTCATTTCCATGTAAAGATCATTCCCTTCATGGGTACGTTCTCCTACTCCTCCAAATACATATACCCCTCCATGAGCCTTAGCAATGTTGTTGATCAACTCCATAATGATTACTGTTTTACCCACTCCAGCTCCTCCAAATAAACCAATTTTTCCCCCACGGCTGTAAGGAGCCAAAAGATCTACTACTTTAATGCCTGTTTCGAAGATGGATAATTTTGTATCCAACTCTGTAAAGGCAGGAGCAGGTCTATGAATAGGAGATGTTATGCAAGCATCTACAGGACCCAAATTATTGACAGGTTCTCCAAGAACATTGAAAATTCATCTGAGAGTAGCTCCACCAACTGGAACACTTAGAGGAGCTCCCATGTCAATCACTCACATTCCTCTCGTCAGACCATCTATAGCACTCATAGCTATAGCTATAACCTTATGATTTCCTAATAATTGTTGTACCTCACAAGTAACCTGAATTTCTTGACCGACTGTACCTTGACCCTTAACTATCAATGAATTGTAAATATTAGGCATATTACCTAGAGGAAAAGAGACATCCAACACTGGGCCAATGATTTGAGCATACGTCCCACATTTTTTTCTACACGTGCGGAAACCCCAAGAACAAGAGGATTTCTTCTCATACAAAAATGGAAATAATTTCCATGAAGAATATATAAATATGATTTTGCCAATATCATCAATAAAAAAAAAAAAAATGTTCCATATTGGGTCGATCAGACCAGTAAATAATAAATGGAAGTTACCACCTTGGTAAAATCCAACTTTATTGAAAAGTTTAAATTCATCCATATTTGGAATATGAAGTAGGTAGATGGATATGAATAAGGATCATGAGGAAGTCTTCGATTTATCTATAACTAGAACCAATTTATCCATAACTAAAACCAAAAATACTTCAAAATTATGTCCAGATCATCTGTGGAATATGAAACTTGATATTCATGAACTTTCTCTCATTGATCATTATCTCTTCTCTTCATACGCACATCTGTATATGTATTTTTGGACAATTCGCACCATTATGGTCAAAGGTCCATTCGGTTCCTTGATTTCATTCATGAACTAGTTTAACCACTGAAAGGTTCTCGGGTCAATCCATGGAGGAAGAACTTCAAGAGCAAATATTGGGTTGCGTCATACATAAAGAACATTATACAATGAGAGTGTATCTAGCACCCCAATAACGGATGACTTTTTTTAGGATATTTCTATAAAAATTGATTGTTTACGTTCGGTCCATGTCGAGCAGACCTCGTCCTTGCGAGAAATAATTATTAATAAAGGAGGGACTTATGTCACCAAAAACAGAGACTAAAGCTAGTGTCAGATTCAAAGCTGGTGTTAAATATTACAGATTAACTTATTATACTCCTGAATATCAGACCAAAGATACAGATATCTTGGCAGCATTCTGAGTAACTCCTCAACCCGGGGTGCCACCTGAAGAAGCGGGAGCAACAGTAGCTGCTGAATCTTCCACCGGTACATGGACCACTGTTTGGACCGATGGAATTACTAGTCTCGACCATTACAAGGGGCGATGCTATGACATCGAGCCCGTTCTTGGAGAGGAGACTCAATTTATTGCCTATGTAGCTTACCCCTTAGACCTTTTCGAAGAAGGTTCTGTTACTAACTTGTTCACTTCCATTGTAGGTAATGTATTTGGATTCAAGGCACTACGGGCTCTACGTTTGGAAGATTTGCAGATTCCCCCTTCTTATTCCAAAACTTTTCAGGGTACACCTCATGGTATCCAAGTTGAAAGAGATAAATTGAACAAATATGGTCGTCCTTTATTGGGATGTACTATCAAACCAAAATTGGGTCTATCAACCAAAAACTATGGTAGAGCAGTTTACGAATGTCTCCGTGGTGGACTTGATTTTACTAAGGATGATGAGAACATAAATTCCCAACCATTCATGTGTTGGAGAGATCGTTTTGTCTTTTGTGCGGAAGTAATTAATAAGGCTCAGGCTGAGACGGGTGAAATTAAGGCACATTATTTAAATGCTACTGCAGGTACATTTGAAGAAATGATGAAAAGGGTAGTATTTGCAAGAGAATTGGGACTTCCTATCGTTATGCATGACTACCTGACGGGAGGTTTTACTGCAAATACTTCTTTGGCTCATTATTGCCGAGACAATTGCCTACTTCTTCACATTCACTGCGCGATGCATGCAGTTATTGACAGACAATGAAATCATGGTATGCATTTCCGGGTACTGGCTAAAGCATTGCGTATGTACGGTGGAGATCATATTCACGCCGATACTGTAGTAGGTAAACTTGAAGAGGAATGAGACGTAACTTTAGGATTTGTTGATCTACTGCGTGATGATTTTATCGAAAAAGATCGAAGTCGTGGTATTTACTTCACTCAAGATTGGGTATCTATGCCAGGTGTTATGCCCATAGCTTCAGGAGGTATTCATTTTTGGCATATGCCTGCTCTGACTGAGATCTTTGGCGATGATTCCGTACTACAGTTTGGTGGGGGAACTTTGGGATATCCTTGGGGAAATGCACCTGGTGCAGTAGCTAATCGGGTTGCTCTAGAAGCTTGTGTACAAGCTCGTAATGAAGGACGTGATCTTGCTCGTGAAGGTAATGAAGTGATCCGTGAAGCTTGTAAATGGAGTCTTGAACTAGCTACTGCTTGTGAAGTATGGAAGGAGATCAAATTTGAATTTGATGTGATTGATCGCTTGTAATCCAGTGACTTTAGAAATTGCATTGTAAATTCTCCTTATTGATCATAATGTGTAAGTGATTCAACCGTATCAATAGTTATGAATCCTAGAGAAAACTCGGAACTGATGAATATATATAATGTGATCCGAGCTGTGGTCCTATTTATAGAAAAGGAAAAAGATGTTTCATCACCATAATGAATAGTGATACTCTAGATAATAGACCCTACATGTATAAAGTCTTTTCACTCACGAGACCGAAGAGAAATGAAGGTGGAAAAATGTGGGAAACATATTTCGAATTCTATAAAATAAAATTAAAATAAAATTGTCTAATGATTAGAAGGGATGTAGTGCAGCTTGGTAGCGTGTTTGTTTTGGGTACAAAATGTCGCAGGTTCGAATCCTGTCATCCCTACCTTTCCCTTCTTTTCTATGGAAAGAAAGGAATGAAAGATCATTTGATATCGATTCGACGGGAACATCAAATAGTTGAATCGTATCAGATGCGAAAGTGTTTTGCTCTAAGAGTATCAACAAAAGGTATTTTTCTTTCATCTCTGAATATTAAAGAAAGCGCTCTTAGTTCAGTTCGGTAGAATGTAGGTCTCCAATACCTGATGCCATAGGTTCAAATCCTACAGAGCGTGATTCTGTTCCTATCAAATCCAACCCTCAAAATTATTGATAATTCATTCCAACTAGAACGAGCAATGGAATCTGACCTCCCAGGAAAAGTAGGAGGCCAATGAAATTGGAGGATATTCCAGGATCAAGTATCCAATTGATCACCACGTCCCTGCATTAAGTTCAGCCTGAGAATGCACCTGCACCTGCATGAAGAAGGTTATGGATTTGATCTAACCTAACTTTGTTTCTCTATTTTTAGTTTCTAGCTCAGTTGTTTAATCTAGCTTTGCTTCTCTGTGGCCATATCGGATTTCCTTTTTATTAATTTTTATTTAATTTAATTTCTAGCTTAGTTATTTGATCTAGCTTTGCTTACCCATGGGAATATAGGATTTCCTTTTAACCTCCATAAAAATAAAATGGCCTGTTACAGTTTGGCCCAAGAAAAACGTGACCGTCTCACCCGACTACCAGACCAGTCTAGTGATTTAAAATAAAAGAAACTGACTCTTCCAGTATACAAGAGTCAGTTATCAGGGACTAGTCTTATAATTTAAGATAAAAATGATTGGCTTTGCAGTATACAAGAGTCCAGTTGTCAATAATTTTAATATGAAAAATTTATAATCTAAGATAAAAATAACTCGATGGTTCAGCATACAATAAGATCTTAAGAATAACCCAATATACATGAAAGTGTCCTGTGGTCAATTCTTTTAACAAGAAAAAATTGTAACTTGAAATGAATAACCCAATATACATGAAAGTGTCATGTTTTCAATTCTTTTAACAAGAAAAAATTGTAACTTGAAATAGCTCGATTACAATTTGAAATAAAAATAACTCGATGCTTCTAGGTGACCTGAAGATCTGTCCATCTTCTTGTCCAAGTGTCACTCGATATACACGAATCTGTACAAGAATAAGTCGATGCTTCTTGTATGCAAGATCTGTCCATGTTCATTATATTCAATAAAATAAGTTCGTGCCCTCCTCAGGCATTGCGAGAACCGTAAACCTCGGGAAATGCGAGGACTCTAAAAGTATTACAGTACGAAGGGTTCACTCCAACACACAAATATTGCCTTTTGGATGGATTTCACGTGTCAGTAGCAGTGCATGCATTTCCCACTAGGCCAGAGTAACTGCAATTACGTGTTATTGCGTTCGAATAGCTCAGTTCAGGGGGAGTCACTCTGGAATTACAGTGACCGCCATTACTGGTAAGCTGGAATTTCACCAACTGCATTTCTTGCCTTCAAACCCTGATAATATTTGCAAGTGGTTCTCAGCCTAAAAGGCGCACAGTTTTAGATGATGTCACAAATCTTCATGTTGCTGCTACCGATTGCTTGTCAATAGCAAAAGACCAGGTTTGGTTCAGAAATGCGATCCTCCTAATCCTATTCCAGGAAAAATTACTTTTGCAGAGATTTTTATGCATGATTTTAACTTATTTTTATAATTTGTTTAATCCTCAAAGGCAAAGCAGGAGGGAAGCTCCAATTCACAATGCTGTTCGAAGCACACAGACATAGACAAAGACCACATAGATCCTCAAATGTTTTCTACTTATGTTGAAGTTATTTACGAGTATTTATGAAATGCAGAGGTGTGGATTGCATGCATTTCACCTGTAGCTTTAAAACACATATTAACATAGATAAACCCTTGCATTGTGATGGATCTTTTACATAGACCATCGTACTCACATTATACCCACATCATATAATATCAGTTGACCACATGGATCTAATTGAGAAAAGAAAAGGGGCATTTTTCGACTGACAGTTTTATGGATACTTCTTTCAGTTGAAGAATAGGCCTTCGGCAAATTTCATGGAGACTGTATAGAATGATATCACCCCAAATATGCGAGGAATTGAAATGATGACGGAGTGGAGTTCGTTGAAGCAACCATTGACATCACTTTTGAGGATGCAGAAGTAGCTGATAGAGCCGCACTCAATGCTAATGGAGCTGTAAAATTCAGTAAGTACCAGTAACCCCAAAAAAAATTAAGATGTTGTCTTTACGGTTTTGAAATTTTGATTTACAGTTTTGAAATTTTGACGCTTTCAACAATTATGTAAACTTATAAATGGAAATTGATCATTCTGCAGAAAATTAGAATTCAAAATGTTGTGAATTAATATCCTGAAAAAATGAGATGAGACATATTACATGTAGAAGGTCAAAAATATTGGTCAATAATTTCACCTTAAGAAGCAGGCCTCCATCTTGGAAGCAGACCAGACCTGCGTCTTGGAGATAATCGTTCGCGCCTCATACCCTTTTGAAGATGGGGCCGCTTCGTGATTCAGCTTAATTCGGCTCCTGAGCAGGTCAGGTCCAGGGTATGCAGTGTCAAATGATGAGGCTGGTTTCGTTGAGAACAGTCTCAAATTGATTAAGGGGCCAGACTCAGTGGAAAATATGCATAAGCATAAGCTGATGGAGCCACACTAAATGCTAATGGAGCTATAAAATTCAGTAAGTACCAGTAACCCCAAAAAAATTTAAGATGTTGTGTTTACGGTTTTGAAATTTTGATTTACAGTTTTGAAATTTTGATGCTTTCAACAATTATGTAATCTTATAAATGGAAGTTGATCATTCTGCAGAAAATTAGAATTTAAAATGTTGTGACCTGTGTCTTGGAGATAATCGTTCACGCCTCATACCCTTTTAAAGATGGGGTCGCTTTGCAATTCAGGTTAATTCGGCTCCTGAGCAAGTCAGGTCCATGGTATTAACAACCAAGTAGGTCCAGGCATGGCGGAAGAGGGCAGCCATCAACTTCCAGCATCTGGGAAGCGGTCTATGGGTGTATACTAGTACTTATAGAGTTTTTATGCGCAAACAATTTTGCCATGTTATTTGGCCTCTTCCCGAGGCTAACCATATCTTATGTGTGTTTTTTGCTCGTATGTTCATAGTGTTGACCAATGCTAACAGACTAATGCTAACATTAATCTATAGTATTAAATGCTAAAATGTCAAAAGTTATAATACAGCAATGATTATACTTGTTATTCCGATTGCCACCTACACACCCATCCCACTGCTGCTTGCATGCCATGCAGATTTCGTGTGTTCGGTGGCCTTCACCGACTCACTTTTCAAACTCCCATAAAACTTTTCAAACTCCCATATTTGTGTTAGATTTTCCTTTTTTTGTAGAGGCATCGATTTGCAAGAAGGTGCTACCTTCCGGAAGGTAATCTGAAGCAGGCTCGGTTCACCTAACAGAACGCACGGGGACAACCCTGGAATACTATGCAGCCAACGGGGAGGATGGTGGTAGAGGATGGCACTATTTGCAGTCTGGTGAAAACACCATAGGCCTGTGCCTAGGGCATAGTAAAATACTTTGTTTGCTGGAGGAGCTGAGCCCGAATGGTGAAAGAGCCAAGGGAGGTGGGGTAATCTACCAACGATGGTGGTATACCAACGATGGTAGTATGGCCTTGCTACTTTAGGTAGCATAGCCTCTGTGTGGCCTTGCTGCTTTAAGTAGCGTAGCAGCGTAGCCTCTGTGCTGGTTGTGCTTCTGAAGCCATCGCTGGAAATTCAAGCCACATATATTGTTAAAATGTTATGAATTTCTCTATTTCTGTATCCTAGTATTGAATTTGAATTTTTGCATCACAAGATACTATTAACTTGAATTTGAATATACTATTAACTTGAATTTGAATTTTTGAGCTCGAGTTAATTACATACATGATCTAGTTGGACAGGTTCAATGGACACTGTAGGTGCTCTGCGAAGAAAAAAAAGAACCCAAATTGGTCGAACCTATTATGCGAGAACTGGGCAGTTGCTTTTTCTCGCACCTTCCAAGATTTCTTCTGTCTTGATAGAAACCAGGGTTGTTCACTGCAGCCTCACAACTAATCTTTGCGAGACATTATCGCTAACTTAGCAAAGTTCAATGGGCTATTTCGGCCATCTGTAAATGCAATGGCATGTTGGTGCGGTGTGTCGTGGCCTGGGCAGGCAGGTGGCAGTGGGTGGGATCGACATACCTGATACCTAGTGGCGGTGGGCACCATGTACCTAGTGGTAGTGAGTGAATGCATGTTGATGCGGTGTGTCGTGGCCTGGGCAGGTAGGTGGCGGTGGGTGGGTTGGACATACCTGATACCTAGTGGCGCTGAGCACCATGTACATGCAACACAGTTTCTAGACATCAAAGATATGAGACTAGTGGGCAGCTGTGCGGTCGGTTGATGGTTCGAGACGATGGTTGATGCTCACGAGGTGGACGCTGAGCGGGCTGAATTCGGGATGGATTCCTACAAATTTCTCAGAGATTTCTCATAGTTAATGAATCCAAAGAACCAGAACTTGTGACAGTGGACTATCACGATCTGAATATACTTTTCAGCGAGATTGTCTTTGTTTACAAAAGGATTCACAATCATCAGATATGCCAATGGGATCCCAACCTACATTCAATTTTATCACTATTTCAATTTCCCCCAATTTTTACACTAAATGATTCCATAAAGTAAAGTAGGCATCACTCACCCTGTAGTAACTCTAGGATGCCTCTTCGGAGGGAGCAACGAACGACAAAGGGTGAATATTGTAGAATGTGAACTTCACAGTGGAGATGTACAAAGTTCCCGCAACGGGGTCAGTGGAAGTGGACATATAACAAGCATATGCTTTCTGTAACTTCTTCTCTAGAGAAATGGAAAAGGTTTGTCCAAACAGAGCTTCAAAGCCTCCTTTCGTTAGGGCGTAGACACCCAAGGTCAGCTTACCCCAAGCCACATCCAACATGTTTCCAGTTTTCACTACATTTAAAAGAAATCCATTAATTCAAAATGCAAGCAGGCAGGCAAGAACAATACGATAAAGGTGAACTTATACTTGCTATTGGTCCAGACCTCTGATGCCAAATTCTCGGCTTTCTCAGTCCATTTGTTGAAGCAGCGCTGCACTGACTCCACTAGGGCTACACACAGACAAATCTGATATGAGAAAAAAATAGAGAATGCTTTGTTCGATCAAACATTTTTTTTTGCGAGCGCACACTTTGAATGGTCTTCTAGTGATGGATGCACAATATATGAGCTGGGGATGAGATGTTCTTTCGAGGCCGTCCACATTGCAGCGTCTTGGTTGTGAGGATGGGGGGAAGGGGCCGAAGGATAGACTATGAATTTGGTGCCCCATCTTCTGCTATCCTTCTCTGAAGTACCTGAATCTTGATTCAACACCTCCAAGGTAATCGGACCTCCTCAGTGTCAAGCTTTGTATAAAGGATCGGTTGTGCCACTCTGTTAGTCATTTCGAAAGTTACTGCTCATGGGTTGCCTCGACTCCCATGCGCTTTCATAGCTCTGATCCCCTTGATTTTGGCTACCTATTTCACAGCTCTGATTCCCTTGATTTTGGCTACCTATCCTCTGTAGGCAGAGCATAGTTACGTTGTGATCTCAATGTGCAAAGCGTAGTAGAGTTTGCTTAATCGTCGTTTCAAAGACACCTTCAAATGATTGCATGTTTAGACAAGTGGAAAACATGCGGTCTTAACCTAGCACAACCACGATTACACACATATATCTTGGAAAGTCGCTAAAATTCATTACATGTTAGCCCCACCCGTGTCTTTTCCAACTCGGTATATGTTGCTTTGGTGGCACCCGTGTCTTTTCCAACTCGGTATATGCTGCTTTGGTGGCACCCGTGTCTTTTCCAACTGGGTATATGCTGCTTTGGTGGCAAGGACGAGAATACAGTTGGGGGCACCTCGGTGTCCTTTCTTAGTCGTTAACAAATAACTCGAATGGTTCTGGACGTTGTAGGTTTGTATCTTGCAAGGAAACGGGGATAGAGCCTTGGCATTGTTTGAGCAGGGATCTTTTTGGTCGAAAAGGGAACGAAGAAACGGGAAATCGGCATGCAAGACTGTGTTGTCGACTGGAAATTTAGAAAGAAAAACAGAGGGCTCTACTATTTCTGGCGGAGAAGTAGAGACATTTGCTGGATAAAAAATGGTTACTGTACATAAATATTTGACAAATCTGTGCCAGGGGAAGTATCTGGTGGTGGAAAAGTTGAATTCAGGGGACACTTGGTGGAATATTGGGAAATCAAAGCTCAGGCGTTGTTCATTCTGCTATATTTTCGCCCCAAAAGTTGCACAAGCATTTAAGGGAAAGGTATCGTTAGGCACAATTCACTTGCTGAACACATGTAATTATGTTGAAACTTGTTCTTAGAGTTTCCTCGTTACAATTATTACATGGAGGACTCGTTTGGCACTATTATCATCTGAAACCTGCACTTTCTTTGGGGTTGAATTGTTGTTTAATCTGAGATTCCAGCGGGATGAAAATCTGTTTGTAATTGTTTCTGTTTATATGTGTATTTTGCCAAATCCTTTTTGTGCATGTTGATTCTGACAATGCTGATGTTGGGAAACCAATTATGGAATAGTTTGGCTTAAGTGGAGATGAACCAAAGGTAGATTATGTTCAGAAAATTTTGTATTTGAATTTTCTCTGTGCTCAATAATTTTAGATGAGTCATCCATCCTTCGCTCCAGGGATAATATTAGTTTGTGGTGTATTATGTTTGTTTTCACTTCTTAGAAATAAAAGATTTTAATATCTAATTATTTTATAGTTAATTGCATGTGTTTTATCTGGAGAGCCCATCAAATATCTGTTTGAAGCTGAAATAAATGCGGATAACATCAAGGTAAGTCTCATTTTCTGATATGTCCTATTTGATTATCCAAGGAAGTTTGTCAAATTAACATCTTGGGTATACAGTTTTTGTAATAGTTATTGTTTATCCGGGTCGAATATGATTTGAGCTTGCACAAGAATATTGACTTCTAGAAATAACTATGTCATATCAAATACTAACTAGTTATTATATCTGCTTAATATAATCTAAACTGCATGGTGAAAGTGATAAGCATTAACTGCCTTGAAAAACCATGAATTTTAGTTGTGGCAACAGAACATTATCATAGAGTGTTTAACAGTTTGTTTCCACTATTATGCTATCGTAACTAAGTTCGTCTTTGCAAAGAAGCTCCCATTAGTGACGACTTTCACCAGGGGAAGTGCTAATATGATATTTGACAGTTCTATAAAGAAGCAATTATGTTTAAGCCTGTCCTGTCATTCTTCTTTTCAAAGGTTTTTATTGAGTTTTGAATCTCACTAATTTACATGGATTTGAAAATGTTATTTATTGTCTCTTGATATGATTTGAATAAGCGTAGTATGCAAGTTTCCCTAACTTGATTGCTTTTTGTAGATCCTGCTCTTCGTAACTGCCAAGGATTATGAAAAGGTCATTCCATCATTTCAAGAAGCTGCAAAAGCATTTAAGGGAAAGGTATCGTTAGGCACAATTCACTTGTTGAACACATGTAATTATGTTGACACTTGTTCTTAGAGTTTCCTCGTTACAATTATTACATGGAGGACTCCTTTGGCACTATTATCATCTAAAACCTGCACTTCCTTTGGGGTTGAATTGTTGTTTAATATGAGATTCCAGCGGGATGAAAATCTGTTTGTAATTGTTTCTGTTTATATGTGTATTTTGCCAGATCCTTTTTCTGCATGTTGATTCTGACAATGCTAATGTTGGGAAACCAATTATGGAATAGTTTGGCTTAAGTGGAGATGAACCAAAGGTAGATTATGTTCAGAAAATTTTGTATTTGAATTTTCTCTGTGCTAAATAATTTTAGATGAGTCATCCATCCTTCGCTCCAGGGATAATATTAGTTTGTGGTGTATTATGTTTGTTTTCACTTCTTAGAAATAAAAGATTTTAATATCTAATTATTTTATAGGTAATTGCATGTGTTTTATCTGGAGAGCCCATCAAATATTTGTTTGAAGCTGAAATAAATGCGGATAACATCAAGGTAAGTCTCATTTTCTGATATGTCCTATTTGGTTATCCAAGGAAGTTTGTAAAATTAACATCTTGTGTATACAGTTTTTGTAATAGTTATTGTTTATCCGGGTCGAATATGATTTGAGCTTGCACAAGAATATTGACTTCTAGAAATAACTATGTCATATCAAATACTAACTAGTTATTATATCTTCTTAATATAATCTAAACGGCATGGGGAAAGTGATAAGCATTAACTGCCTTGAAAAACCATGAATTTTAGTTGTCAGCTCAGCCTATCTTGTTTATATTGAGAATTTAGTTAAGGTTTCATGACTTTTTCTATAAAACTTCTAATGTCCTTTAGTAACATTTTCAAAATTTAAAATATTTGACAAATGTTACCCATTTCCTTGTATCTTAGTTAAGGGAGTTGACACATCAATATGCTTAATTGATTTAAGCTGGAGTGCATGAGAGGAGTAGTGCAATCATAACATTGGGTTGTTGCCATAAGTTAAATTTAATTTATGATAGACTTTTTTTAAGTTTATTAAAAAATTAAATATATAAATTTATTTAACGTGGTCAAGATAATATTAAATAACAAATTTATTTTTAATTTTTACTAATTGAAAAATAATACATAAGAAGATACAAATAGCATAAAACATGATTACGAAGTTCCTTATATGCAGTTTTTACGTGAATGGCAGATGTTTTCTACATTGCAGGTGTCAAGCAGCCCAAAATCCAGTTGTTAGTGCTCTCCTCCTTCAATTAGTTCGAAGCTAAGCAACACAAAATCCCATTGTGAATGCTCTCCTCCTTCTGTTAGTTAGTTACAAGCTAGTCTTTGACCAAAGCTCGTCATTTCACTACCAACGACACAGGCGCTTCAAACATGCTACACATGGCATAAGCAACAGGTTGCACATCCTCTTTTTCTTTTACACCTCAAGGAAGTCCAAGGTTCGAGCATGTAAGAACGATTGAGTTTTGGATTATAGGATTTTCTTCAAGTTTTTGTGATTTCTTCTGTAATTTTTTGTTTTCTCTAGATTTTGGGACCGTTATGTTAATCTCTAAATTAAAGTTTTGAAATTCAAGATTGCAGTACCGCGCAGCCTGGATTGTTGTAAAAGGACGCAAATTGTAGTAACTGTTTGTGCAGGCAATTGTTGTAAAAGGACCCAAATTATAGTATCTATCTTTGCAGGAAAACGTAACACTGTTTGATTCTGTCAGATCTGATTCTATGGTTGTCGTGTGATCAATGTTCAATTTTGGGTAACTAAATTGTTCTTTCATTTCTTGTGTCCTTTTATAACAATATTTCAGCTTTTGCGTTATTGTCGGTGTGAAAAGATTACTGCAAAACCAACAAAATGCAATAGTTGCACTTTCTCGTCTACAGGAAGGCGAAAGTTACATTGCCCTTGTATCTTTTTGCAGTCAGAACCTGAGACAGATGAAGTATTTGCGCAGATCACTTTATTTCCAGAGGGAGATGTACGTCGTTATTTCAGTTTCTGGAAGTGAGTGAAGTTATATGAGGAGCCGGATCCACATAGAGCTCACCCAGACTGACTTTCCCGATAGCGGAATCGATAGATGTTCCCACGGAGCGCTAACTAGCAACCTTTATTCCTGCTTTTACGTCTTGCCTTTGCTACTTGAGAGAATGCCTTGGACCGAGACCGAAAGTAGCTGACTTGCTTGTCATGCCTTTTCCATTAGCTACTTAGAATGAACCACACAGAAGCGATTTCGAACATTGCTATACGACATGATTTGCTCCAGTATTGGTTTGTCGTGGTATCCGGCCTTAAGAGAGATATTCCTACCCTTTCATCCCCTCGGCTTGCATTCCCCTTCAAGCATTCTGATTCATGTGGACCGATGCCCATAGCCAGAGAACAATGAAAAGAAATCGATGAATGTGTCCAGACCAAATCAGGCAAGGCTATATGCTTAACACATGCAAGTCGGGCGGAGAGTAGTAGCAGCTCTTAGTGGCGAACGGGTGAGTAATACTTCTCTAATCTGCCATTTAGTGGGGATAAAATACTGCATATTGTGATTAATATGAAATAAAAATGTAAAATAGAAATGTATCTTCTTTCTTGTTGTTTCAACTCCGACTATATTTACCGTTTATTACAAACCTAGGTATGTTGTCTGAAAATTGGATGTGATTCTGTCTTGCTAACAAGCGTGAATGGAGTATTAATCTATTTAAATGCCATTCATAGTTTAGAGGTATAATTATTATTCTGGAGATTTTTTAAACAATTCGGGGAAAATTGATTTAGCAGCCTATGCGGCAAAAAAATCGTTAGACGGGCCAAAATTATGCAACTGCTCTGAAGTCTGATTGCTTGCTTTTTACCTACAGATTAAGAAGGGGTACTTACAGATTAAGAAAAGGGAAGAGTGAGGCAGTTTGGGCATAAGCTGCTCGGTTCCCGCAGAAGACCTTCACAGGCATTGACAGGGACCCAGTTCCAGCGGGAGGCAGACGACCTTCACAGGCATTGACAAGGACCCAGTTCCGGTGGGAGGCAACCAGTTTGGCCTGGCATAGTCTACAAAAATCGAAAAATCGCAAGTAGCATTAACAATGGTATGAAGACAGAGACCTGGGATTCTCAGCAGTAAGGTATTAAACCCAACTCTGGAGATCCCAGCGCCACATAGTTGTTACAAAGATCCAAATGGCAGTGTCAGAAAGATCCACACGTCGTAAAGATCCAGACGTCAAAAACAGAAGCTACCAAAGGAATCATATTAAACTTCCCATGTATGCCGGTGAAACAAAACTGGAATTTAATGTGCTCAGCTAATAGCTATCATTAAGTTAGCTAGTATTTATAGTTTGAAAATGCGAAACCAAATACTACTTATAACATATGCTTTTGCTCTTCAGCCTCAGGAAGAGGCCAAATAAGAAGGAAAATATAACTGTATTGAAAAACTTTGGATCGCGAATCGGTCTTTGTGTAGAAACTTTGGTTATATCATGATCAGTGAATTCCACAAACAAGTGAACTAATGTTAAGATCGTCATAACCGATTACTATAGTCCCTGTCCATTGCCAGATGGCAGGGACTAATAAGGTGGAAAAAAGGATAAATATCCCGTCAAAGTTAACCACTGTTCTAGACATCGACGAATGGATGTTAAATTTTGGCCAAGTAAAATTTGCCGTTTTGGTTGACTGGGAGTCTAATGGACGATCTCATTTGAGTAAGGCTATAGGCTACAGGAATTTTAACTGTACCCAAGAAGCCAAAAAGTATGTTCAGTGCATTTTCTTTTTGATACACACAAAATTTGAACCATGGTAGAAATGGAAGTGAATTCAAATAGGTAACTTTGTTGTGCTAAAATATTCCAAATTAACAATCCAATCACCTTCCAACCCGAGAAGAAAACATCATACACAGAATATTAAATACCTTAACATATTAAAATTTCATAGTTTGACCATATTTAGATATAATAATGAACTCGTACATTAACTAATTAACAGAATGACTTTGTAATTTTTCTGGTTGATTTTCTAAAAATTAAAATTAAATTCTATAATTTATAAAGATTTACTGTTTTTTTAATTTTTTAAGATTCATTTTAAATGAAAAAAAATCATAACTTTTCAAAAACAATTCATTTTATCTATTAATTAGACTCTAATTTTAAAAAAATTTAATATATTTAATTAATTGATAATAAATATTTGTAAATTGATATAGGTATTGACTTTATATGAATTGGGCTTCTACCTTGTAGTTAACTTACTGTAACTCTATTAAATACATTAATATATTTATATTAATTGATAATAAATATTTGTAATTTTATATAGGTATTGACTTTACAT
The DNA here is from genome assembly GCA_031772625.1 of Pinus tabuliformis. Classification (NCBI taxonomy): domain Eukaryota; kingdom Viridiplantae; phylum Streptophyta; class Pinopsida; order Pinales; family Pinaceae; genus Pinus; species Pinus tabuliformis. The sequence goes on from CM062815.1 coordinate 285,542,966, forward strand.
GAATTGAGATTCCACGTCGCGGTTAACTTAGTAAGTTATGTGGAGTTCATCCCTAGTGTTTGAGATCAATCCACCATTCCAATAGTGTTGATATTGATTCTGTGGTGGGAGTCAACCTTTCCTTAAACATCCGACTAAATATCCAACCGAGCAGTTGCGGCAATGAGGAGTTGCGTCGGAAGACTAGAACATGCATGGCCCTGGTTCTTCCTAAGTAAGTTTTGATTGATTTGCCAGATATAGTCCCAGACTCCATGGTGGTATTATGACCAAGTTTGAATTCATTTGGCTTTAGGTGTCTCATAATCATGCCGAAGTATTTGTACTAAGTGTAGTTATGTCTTTATCCGCCCTTTCTTTTGTTGGGCTTCCTGGCTTTGTTATCTGTGATTGAATTTTAGGTTCTGTACCAGTGTTATATGATCGGAATTGTTTCATATTTTGATGTTATTTATCATTTCCATCTGAACCCATTATCGTATATACATTGCTCACTCCCCTCTTCCATCTAGGCACCCACATGCGATTACTGGATTTGACTCTTTATTAAATTATTGCCTGCCAAAAACTTTAGGGGAACAATCCCATCTTTTTTCCTCTTGTTTTCATTTTCTCTGTCAAAAAGGTCTAAACTCTTTCTATATTTCCCGACCATTTAAATTTTGTGGGTTTTGTATGTGTAATACATGGTCGACATGTATGGTTTATTACTATTGTTGTTGTTGTGATGGAGTCTATCTCCCTTATCTCCTCTCACTGTGGATTGGGGACTCTCTCGTATATCAACTCCATTATTCTCTTTGCAACTTGGCTTGGGTTTTTTCTAAGCATATCCGGTATAGGTTTTCGTTATCTCGCAATGACTTCATGATCTGCAGGGTGGTAGGTGGATGTATATCCTCTCTTAGATCTTGGAGCATGCCATAATAAACCACCTGTGATTTGGACAATATTCCATGTCATGTGGGCTTCTCAACATCCACCCTAAATCTCACATGATATTATTTTTATCTGATAAATACTTTTTATCTTGTTTTGGGCAATGTTATGCCAATGTCTCCTTAAGTGGCATGATATTATTTTAATCTAACAAATACCTTATATTCTGTTTTGGGCGATGTTATGTCGGCATCTCCTTCAGTGGATTTATTACATGTACGTTTACTTTCCTTGAAACTCGTGTTTTATGTCAGTCTTGCACTTGGGCGGGACATCTGATTTAGTCCTCTTTATTGCATCCAACTACCTGTTGTCATTCTCTCCTTGTATCTGACTACAATACCCACATTTTTCATATCTGTTGTGGTTATGTGGGTTAGGGGTATGGATGTCCTCGACTTGGACATGTCGGCCCAGGAGGCCTTTATGAAGGCCACCATGCAGATTGAGTCACGCAGGAAAATAGTTTATGGAGGTGGGCGCCAGAGTGGCACACAATCACTATTAGGTTGCTATAATACTAGTAATGCCCCCATTACTATTGTAGTTGTATCCCTTATTAATATTGTTGTGCCCCTATTGTCCCCATATTGTTATCACTGTGCCACATAGAATCCCTCTATTGTTATTTTGTGCCTTTATATTATTATTGTTAGGTCGGCTTGGTTATATTGTGACCCCTTAGACTCCTATATATAGAAACGAGGTTTTGTCATTTGTATCATCCAAGAATTGTTCATTTGTGTAATGTAAAGGAGGTTGCCCCCTTGAAGAGGCTGAATTCTAAGGTGTTCAACTATCTTTTCTATCTTTTTGTGAGTTGGTTTCATAACATTTGGTATCAGAGCTTTGGATTCTAGGGTTTCGCTGCTCCCAATACGTAATCGTGGCATTTTCGCTATAACTTTTTTTTGCGATGTTTCAGAAGCGAAACAAAAAATTCATTTGAGATGAAATCGCGTTGAACCTCAGGTCTAAATTTCAGAGCTTTTCGCACTATATTTGTGGAGATATTATTTGAGGAAGTTGGCCTTTTTGCAGACACCAGAATTACATTCCAAATAGGTGACCTTGCGAAAATCGTCATAACTTTTGTTTCAAGCATCAAATTAAAATTTCACAAGAAGTTACAGAAGGAGGACAGATTGTAGTTTCATGTGTATATTTTTCAAATACTAAGGTCAAAACAGTGACATGTGGCACTTCATACAAGTTTGCTCTTCTGGAAAGGTCTATAATCAGGTAATATTGGGAGATTGTGCATAACTTTGCCTTGGAGAATCTAAATTCGATCAGAATGGTGGCATTGGAAAGAGGACATAAAGGGCCACTGCAGGTTGCAATTTTAGAACTGGATGATCTGAAATTACAGAGATACATCAGATTCAATATCGAGCTCCTACAAAGTGAAAAAAGGTGTGTAGTTTTTTTTTTTTTTTGCATAAGCTTGGTTTGAAAAATTAGTTTGAAGGAATTCAAAGGGTATAGTAAAGAATTATTATCAGTAATTAATTCCCCAAGGAAAGAAAATGCAAACACCTAGTAAGCAACCTGAAAGTTCTAGCATGACTCATGAAGAAGAGGAAGAAATGCAACATGATATATCAAAATTACGAGACCAAGTGCAACAAATGCCACTTGCACAAAAAGTAACAGAATCTAAGATGGATGGTTTAAAGAAAGATGTAGAAGCTAATATGGATGGTTTAAATAAAGGCATAGAAGCTAAGATGGATTGTTTAAAGAAAGGCATAGAAGCTAAGATGAATTGCATGGACGCTAAAATGGATGGCATGGATGATAAGATGGAAGAATTGAAGATAAATTTGAATAAGTTGCTACAAGAAATGGTGACTAATGGTGAAAGGGTAGTAAAAGAAACTCATGATGAGAACAAAAGACATGTTAATCATGATTTCATAGACTTTAATGTTGGATCAAAGACCCACCATATTCCAAAAATCGATATGAGGAAGTTTGATGGCAAGGATCCCACAACATGGATACTACAAATCGAGAATTTTTTTGATCTCAATAATGTGCAAAACACACAAAAGGTACATATTGAAACTTTATATTTGGAACCAAATCAGTTTGTATGGTATCAATGGCTTTGCTCTCATAAACAAATTATCACTTGGGAAATTTGTACAGAAGAAATGACAACATATTATGAGGATACAAAAAAAACATTTTTTTTAGCCAATTGATAAGTCTCAAACAAAAGGGTTCAATGATGGAGCACATTGAGGAGTTCCAAAAATTGAACATAAGGGTAAAAAATATTCCAGACGAGCATAGGATTGATGTTTTCATAGGGACTTTAAAGGATAATATCCAACATGATGTTCGCCTTTGGGAACCTAATTCATTAGAGAAGGCATTTAGGTTAAGAAGAAAAATGGAAAGAAAAATTATGGCAACCAGGAAGCCTACCACTCACAACTATAAAGATGGAAGTGTTGTTGCCCCTAGCCTTCCACAACCTATAAAGTTGACACCACAACAATTGGAAGAAAAAAGAGAAAAAGGGCTTTGTTACAGTTGTGATAGCAAATACAGTAAAGGACGTAAGTGTGCTGAGAAGAAATTATTCTACATAGATTGTGAAGAGGAAGAAGAAAAGGAACAAGAAAGGTCCAAAGAAGAGGATATACTCCAGGAACAAAGCCTAGATAAAGAAGAAATGAATCCGACCATATCTTGTAATGCATTGGCTGGAATTACCACTCCTCAAACCATCAAGATAGAAGGACGTATCAAGAAGAAAAAGGTAATAGTGTTGATTGATTCAGGAAATACCCACAATTTTATTCATTGGAAGATAGCAAAAGAATTGAATTGCTTCCTATATCCAGCACCAGAGTGTCAAGTGATGGTTGCAAATGGAGGAATGATAAATTGCTCTAGAAAGTGCCATAATATCAAGCTATCCATGGGAGAATATGTATTGAATAGCCCAATGCTTTCCATTCCAATGGGAGGTTGTTATGAAACCAACTCAAGAAAAGATAGAAAACATAGATCAATGCCTTAGAATTCAGCCTCTTCAAGGGGGCAACCTCCTTTACATTACATAAATGAACAATTCTTGGATGATACAAATGACAAGACCTCCTTTCTATATATAGGAGTCTAAGGAGTCATAATATAATCGGAGCCGACAAAACAATAATAATGTAAGGGCATAATAATAACAATAGTGGGCTTCTATGGGGCACAATAGTAACAATATGGGGACTACATGGGTACAACAATATAATAAGGGGGTTGTACTAATAACAATAAGGGGTTATACTAGTAGTATAGGGGCCTAACATGCCCCTCTCCTTCAAAAGGTGTTGTCCTCAACGCTTGAGTATTTCTTGATGCTTCTGTAGAATATTTTTGTCCTCCCATGCGGAATCTTCAGCGGGTAAGTTCTTCCACTTGATGAGATACTCTGAAATTGATTGATTTCATAGTTGTCGGGTTCTTGTTTCTATGACTGCTCTAGGTTCCAATATGATTTTTCCTTCCTCTTCAAGTTCTAACAATATTGTTTGAATTGGGATCTTCTGCAACTTTTGAATGAGTGGCCACACTTCTTCATCCTTCTTCCATTCATTCCTTGCTTCTTATCCAATCTGGTTGGATAATAGAAATATCACAAAACAATGCTTCCACATCCTCATCCTTTCTTGAGAGTGCATCTGCAACAAAATTTTTCTTCCCTTTTCTATAGATGATGTCAAACTCATAACCCAATATATTTGTGACCCATTTTTTCTGTTCTCCTATAGATAATATTTGTTCTAAAAAGTATTTAAGACTACCATGATCCATTTTTACCTTGAAGTGTCTTCCCATTGGGTCAGGTCGCAATTTCTTAAGTGCATGTAGTATTTCCAACATTTCCTTCTCATAAACAACTTGCTTGAGATGTAGCTGTAAAAATACCCAATCACCTACATCAAAACATTTTTCACTACGATGTTGATCTACTCGTGGTTTCATTCGATTCTGCTCCAAAGTGGCATTATCCTTTAAAAGTTGGAGAACTTGTTGTTGATGCTCAATGTGATCTTTCACTGCTTGAACTTTTTTCTTCTTGATATGTCCTTCTAGCTTTAGGGTTTGAGGAGTGGTAATTTCTTCCAATGCTTTACAAGATATGGTCGGATTCATTTCTTGATGCTTGATGTGATCTTTCATTTCTTGAACAATTTTTTTCTTGATATGTCCTTCTATCTTTGATAATTTGAGGAGTGGTAATTCCGGCCAATGCATTACAAGATATGGTTGGATTGATTTCTTCTTTCTCGATGTGATCTTTCACTTCTTGAACCTTTTTCTTCTTGACATGTCCTTCTATTTTGAGAGTTTGAGGAGTGGTAGTTCTTGCCAATGCTTTACAAGATATGGTCTGATTCATTTCTTCTTTCTCTAGGGTTGGTTCCTGGTGTATATATTCTTCTTTTGATGTTTCTTGATTATTTTCTTCCTCCTCTTCATAATCTATGTAAAATAATTTCTTCTCAACACACTTATGACCTTTAGTGCATTTGCTGTCACAATTGTAACAAATACTCTTTCTCTTTTTTCTTCCAATTGTTGTGGTGTAACCCTTGTAGGTTGTGGAAGGCTGGGAGAAACAACACTTCCATCTTTAAAGCTGTGAGGGGTATGCTTCCTGGTTTCCATAATTTTTCTTTCCACTATGTCACAAATCCCTTTTACTCTTTCCAATTGTTTTGGTGTTGCTTTGAAGAAGGTGTTTCTCTTTGTATCCTCATAATGTGCTATCATTTCCTCCCTGAAAATTGACCATGTAACAAGTTGTTTACGAGAACAAAGCCTTTCATAGCATAAAAATTGATCTGGTTCTAAATATGAAGATGAAATACATACCTTTTTTAATAGTGGTACACCATTTAGATCAAAATATTGCTCCATCTGAAGTATCCAATTTACCAGATCCTTGCCATCAAACTTCCTCATCTTTCTTTTTCTTGATTTTAGGAGCTCAATCTTGAAATGACTATAACTCTATACTTTTAGATCTTTAATTTCTGAAATTGCGATCTATAGTAGCCCTTTACATCCTCTTTCCAATGCCACTAGTCTCCTCCAAATTGGATTCTCCAAGAAAGAGTTATGCACAATCTCCCAGGATGACCTGATTATAGACCTTTCCAGAAGAGCGAACTTGTTATGAAGTGCCACGTGTCACTGTTTCTACCTTTGGCTCTAAAAAAAATATAGATGAAGCTATAGTCTGTCCTCTTTCTGTACCTTCTTATGAAATTTCAATCTAATGCTCAGAGAGAAAGTTATGACGATTTTCCCCAGGTCACCTGTTTGGAATGTAATTCAAGAGTCTGCAAAAAGGCCAACTTCCGCAGATCATATCTCCACAAATATAACACCAAAAGCTCTGAAATTTGGACCTGAAATTCAACGCGATTTCTTCTCAAATTGGTTTTTGTTGTAGCTTCTGAAACATCGCAGAAAAAGGTTATAGCGAAAATTCCACAATGACTTGTTTGGAGCAGCGAAACCCTGGAATCTAAAGCTCTGATACCAAATGTTATGAAACCAGCTCAAGAAAAGATAGAAAAGATAGATAAACGCCTTAGAATTCAGCCTCTTTGAGGGGGAAACCTACTTTACATTACATAAATGAACAATTCTTGGATGATACAAATGAGAAGACCTCCTTTCTATATATAGGAGTCTAAGCAGTCACAATATAACCCAGCCAACCTAACAATAATAATATAAAGCCACAAAAATAACAATAGAGGGATTCTATGGGGCACAGTAATAACAATATGGGGGAAATAGGGGCACAACAATATAATAAGGGGGTTTACTACTAACAATAAGGGGTTATATTAGTAGTATAGGGGCCTAACAGAGGTGTTGATGTTGTACTAGGAGTCGAATGGCTATAATCCTTGGGTACAATAGCTTTTAACTTTCAAGAAATTTTCATGAAATTTTATGCCGAAGGAAAGGAAGTTGAATTAAGGTCTATTGCAGGGAAACCGGGAAAGATAATAAGCTCTAACGGTATGACAAAGCTTCTAAAAAAGGAACAATGAGGTATAATTGCACAATTATGTTCGATAGATGTTTCCACATCGAAATTATCTATTTCTCCAGATCTCCAAAAAATCTTGGATAATCATTCCAAGGTATTTGAGGCTCCCAAAGGTCTCCCACCTATTCCAGATCATGAACATGCTATTCATTTGATTCCAGGAAGTGTTCCTCCAAACATCAAGCTGTACAAATATCCCTATGCCCAAAAGAGTGAAATTGAATGTATGGTTGCAGAAATGCTTGAGGCTGGTATAATTCAACCTAGCCAAAGTTCCTTCTCTGCTCCAATAGTATTGATGCACAAGAAGGATGGATCATGGTGCATCTGTCTGGATTATAGGGATCTCAACAAGCTCACTATTAAAGATAAGTTTCCCATTCCTGTCATTGATGAATTATTGGATGAATTGCATGGATCAATTTACTTCACCAAGTTAGATATTCATTCAGGATATCATCAAATCAGAATGAAAACTCAAGACATTTAGAAAACAACATTAAAACTCATGAGGGTCACTATGAGTTTTTGGTCATTCCTTTTGGCATTACCAATGCACCTTATACATTTCAAGGTTTGACGAATTCCATTTTCAAACCCTTCCTTAGAAAATTTGTGTTAATATTTTTTGATGATATACTAATCTACAACAAGTCTTGGAAGGATCATGTTGAACATGTTGACATGGTGCTACAACTATTGGAGGAGAAACAATTATATGCAAAAAGATCCAAATGTTTCTTTGGAGTACAAGAGGTGGAACATCTGGGTCATATTGTATCTCATGAAGGAGTTAAGGTATAGCCTAGCAAAACTAAAGCCATTAATGAATGGGAAATCCCCACAACCATAAAGCATTTGCGAGGATTTCTAGGGTTAACAGGGTATTATTGCAAGTTTGTTAAGAATTATGGGAAAATAGCAGCACCTCTAACAACATTGTTGGAGAAAGATGCATTTTCATGGACTCCAAAAGCAACAAAGGCCTTCGAACATCCTAAAGATGCAATGTGCCAAGCACCAGTCTTAGCTACAACAAACTTCACAAAAACCTTTATTGTGGAATGTGATGCTTCTGGAAATGGAATTGGTGTTGTTCTAATGCAAGATGAAAGACCCATTGCTTTCAAAAGTCATCCAGTCAAGGGAAATTATTTACACAAAGCTATTTATGAGAAGGAAATGTTGGCAATATTACATGAACTTAAGAAATGGCGACCCTACCTAATGGGAAGACACTTCAAGGTAAAAACAGATCATGATAGCCTTAAATACTTTTTAGAACAAATATTATCCTATTAAGAAAAACAAAAATGGGTCACAAAGATGTTGGGTTATGACTTTGAAATCATATACAAAAAAGGGAAGCAAAATGTTGTGGCAGATGCACTCTCAAGAAAGGATGAGGATGTGGAAGCATTGTTGTGCGCCATTTCTATTATCCAACTAGATTGGATAAATGAAGCAAGGGAGGAATGGAAGAATGACAAAGAAGTGTGGGAACTTATTTGAAAGTTACAACAAGATTCTAGTACATCTGATACATTTAGCTAGAAAAATGATTCGTTATGGTACAAAGATCACTTATACCTCTGTAAGAATTCCCAACTCAAACAAAAGATTCTTCTGGAATTGCACGCTTCTCCCTTAGGAGGGCACACAGAATTTTTAAAAACTTACCACAGGGTTAAGAAGGAGTTTTTTTGGGATGGCCTTAAATTAGATATTCAAAAGTTTGTGGCAGAATGTTTGGTATGCCAACAAAATAAAGTTGTAACAATCAAGACACCAAGTCTATTACAACCTTTATCCATTCCAAGCCAACATTGGGAGGAGGTTTCAATGGATTTTATCACAGGTTTACCCAAGTCTAAGGGAAAGAGTGTCATCATGGTGGTAGTTGACAGACTTACCAAGTATGCACACTTTTGTGCATCATCACATCCATTTAAAGCCGGTACAGTTTCTATGGCATTTATGGGAACAATTCAAAAGCTACATGGAAACCCAAAGATTATTGTAAGTGACAGAGATCCCATTTTTACTGGAAATTTTTGGACATAATTATTCTCTTGTCTTGGTACTCAGTTAGCTCATAGCTCATCTTATCATCCTCAATCTGATGGGAAAACTGAGATAGTAAACAAATGTTTGGAAGGATATCTTCGTTGCTTTGTATCTGATAAACAGACACAATGGGTCAAATGGTTGCGTCTGGCTGAATGGTGGTATAACACTTCCTTCCATACTGCAACAAAAATGACCCCATTTATGGCACTTTATGGATATCCGCCACCATCCATCAGATCATATTTAAGAGAAACTTCTAAGGTTCAAGTAGTGGAACATCACATCGAGCATCAACAACAAGTTCTCCAACTCTTAAAGATAACCTCATGTTGCGCAGAATAGAATGAAACATCAGGCAGATCAACATCACAATGAAAGAAGTTTTGATGTAGGTGACAGGGTATTCCTACGGCTACAACCATATAAACAAATGTCCCTCAAGCTAGCTAAGAAGGATAATAAATTGTCACCAAAGTATTATGGTTCTTACAAGGTGTTGCAAAAGACTGGTACTATGGCATACAAATTGGAGCTTCCTACAGCTTCTCGAGTGCACCGATATTTCCATGTTTCATGTTTAAAGAATGTTATAGGCACAAGCTCCCAGTTCAAACAATATTTCCAGAACTTGACGAGGAAGGAAAAATTATATTGGAACCAGAAGCAGTCATAGAAACAAGAACTGGACAACTACGAAATCGATCCATTTCAAAGTATCTCATCAAGTGGAAGAACTTATCTACTGAAGATTCCACATGGGAGGATGAGAATTTTATACAAAAGCATCCAAAACTACTCAATCATTGAGGAAAACACTTTTTTGAAGGAGAGGGGCATGTTAGGTCCCTATAATACTAGTGATGCACCCATTACTATTGTATTTGTATCCCTTATTAATATTGTTGTGCCCCTATTGTCCCCATATTGTTATTACTGTGCCCCATAGAATCCCTCTATTGTTATTTTTGTGCCTTTATGTTATTATTGTTAGGTCAGCTTGGTTATATTGTTACCCCTTAGACTCCTATATATAGAAATGAGGTTTTGTCATTTGTATCATCCAAGAATTGTTCATTTGTGTAATGTAAAGGAGGTTTCCCCCTCAAAGAGGCTGAATTCTAAGGCGTTCAACTATCTTTTCTATCTTTTTGTGAGATGGTTTCATAACAATCACTGGACGGTTGGCACAATATTTTAGGAGATGTTTCAGTTCCAGATGGTGACCATGCATGCCTTGATCAATAGGGTGGTGCACATACAGGAAATGAACAACAATCTAGACACCGGGTTCATTCTATTAGGACTTCATCCCCACCACCCACCCTGGTTTTCAACATCGAGAAGATGAGTGACCGCATTACCAGTCTAGAGAAACACACCCTTGTTGGTCGTTGGCATTTTTCAGAGTGATGTGATGCAGAAATGAGAAATTGGGTGGAAAAGAAGTGGAAATCGCTCTTGGGATACATGCCAACTGTTGTGCAGTTGCTTCAGGGGTGGTATAGTTTCCATTTTCTTAGTTAGGATGACCTCCAAAAGATTAAAACAATCCCGTGGATTGATGGACATATTTTTTTGGAATTACATTATTAGTTTATTGGTTTTAATTACCTAAAAAACACTTCACAGAATAAGCTAATATGGGTGAAGTTTCTTGTTCTGCCTATCGAGCTCTGGACTAAGCAGGCTCTGATGGACATTGATAAAACTATTGGGAAATTTATTTATGTGGATCCACAGTGTCTGGGACCACCTCATTAACAGGACACATGGATCCTTATTGAGAAGGAGTATCGGGGTGGCTTCCCAGATCATATAGCACTACACTAGGGGGACGCTAATTTAACTTAGTGACTAGATTACTCAAGGGTACCATTCAAATGTTCACTTTTCCATCGTACAAGACATGTACTAGCTCACTGTCCTTAACGTTTGGGTGATAGATTCCATGGTTAGAACTGTATAGGTGCGTCGGTGAAGTCTCAACATGGTACTCCTCATTATCAAGGCAAAGACCCTCGTTGAAACTCAGGTATGCAACATGAGTCCCATACTTTCCGTGAATCTGTACACGACTCCTCAAGATATGGCACTTCGCCCATCACCATTACGTCATCTCCTTTATCATCTATGAATTCTGACCTACCTGGACCCAATTGTCCTAGTTAGAACATTCGACCCCCTCTCCTAAGAATCATTCCCCCCTGTCATGATATCCCAACCTATTTCCACCTCATGACGTCCCCTTTACATCTTACCTACGTACCAGCTCTGTCACCTCTACATAATTATAATTGATCTCAGGGCCACCAAAATAGTAGTTCCCCACTAAATACTCCACTGGCCTCCCCTACAAACTCCGTGGGTAGTGATTTGGATTATCTCCTCTAAAGGAAGACTCTTGACTTGCACACTCTCACCATTCACAAGTCGTCTGGGTCATCTTCTCCACATATTAGTCCCACCTCAGCTAGAAACATAACCGTCCGCCATAAGAATAACCGTGGAAGTTGCCATTTTTGGGGACAGGCTAGACATAATACTTTTAACTCCCCTATTGACTAATTTTTAATTGATGTACCTACTTATTAGGCCCTTGGAGCATGGATGCCTATACAGGGTTTGTCATGACTTCCATCTTATCACTTAATATTCGGGGATTGGGGACCCCCACGAAGTTCCTGGCTCTTAAACACCTTTTTCTCTCTATACATCCTTGCATTATTCTACTTCAGGAAACGATGCATTTGGTCTCAGATGTAATTATATATTTTTGGAAAATGTTTCTAGAATGGCACATCATTGCCACAACTGTTGTTTCCTTATCAAGACGCTTTATGGCATTATGGGATCCCCATTAGGTTCAGGCCAAGACATTCTCATGTTCTACCAGCATCTTACTTAAAGGACATATCTATGGACAAAAGGATCATATCCACCTCTTGAATTTGTATGGTCCATATAGGAATAGGGAGGTTTTTTGGGAAAAGTTGTTTTCATTTGGGATTATGGATTTGGCATTTCTTATTATTGCAAGGGAGTTTAATTGCACTGTTGGCTTGGACAAAGTATGGGGGGTATCTAGAAAAATCGACCCATTGGTGGGTATGATTTATGAAGAAATTATGGATCACAACTTAGTTGATATTCATATATGTCCACAGAAGATGGTTCCCACTTGGCGTGATGGCAGAAAGGGTTCGGCATATGTTACAAAAAGGCTAAATCAGTTTATTTTACATGAAAGCTTGATGGAGTGCCTTGGCAAAGTACATGTGGAGGTAATCAATAACCACCTCTATGATCACATGCCCAGTACTCTGCAATGGCAATCAGAGGTTTTTAGACACGGGATGCCTTTTAAATTTAATGCGCTTGGCTAGATGACCAAGATTTTAATTCATTTGTACACAAGATATGGACCTGAGAGCATATATTGAGAACATCCCCTATGAAACACATCCTGGATAAGTTGGCCATTCTTCGAAGGGAAGTTAAAGCATGGCAGAAAAAGAAGGCTAAATACCAGCAAAAAGAATGAGCTGATATTTAGCAAGAACTGAACTCATTTCTACCCTAGATGACTTCTCATGTACTTCCTGATGATATCAGGACTCGTATCCATGATTTAGATATCAAAAAGAAGGGGATTCTATCTGCTTACGAATCCACATGGCTCCTAAAGAGCAGGGCTCTGTATATTTAAAAAAGGGGACAGAAACACGAAGTTCTTTCATAGGTATGCTAACTATAGGTGCAAAATAAATACCATTTGGGAAATATATTATGAATATGGTCAGTGCCTTTAGTCACATGAGGATATAAGTAGGGTTGTTGTCGCACATTTTCAAAATGCATATGATCGTAAGAGGGAGGCCGCTGGGGGAGTCATGCCATTGGTTGTGGACCTATATCCAACTATGTCCGATGATGTTGATAATGAAAATCTATTTAAAGATGTCGCTGAAGAGGAGCTCCTAGAGGTCTTAAAATATTTTAAGGGGGACAAGAGCCCATGTCCGGACGGATGGTCAGTTGAAATATTCAATTATTTTTTTTAATTTTTAAAAGAGACCTACTGAATATGGTGGAGGAGTCGAGGATCATGGGGAAAATTCACCTTATATCACTATCATCTGGAAGCAGCGATCCTCCATGGCTTTCTCTAATTTCAGGCCCATATCTTTATGCAATATTATTTATAAAATCATCTCAAAAACTATTTCTAGTTGGATGTAGACTACTTTGTCTCGGTTTATTTCACCCAAACAATATGGGTTTCTACAAGACCGGAAAATCCATGATGTCGTTTCCATTACACAGGAATGTATGCATTCAATACATACCAAGCACTTAGATGTTGCCATTATGAAGGTAGATCTTCAGAAGGTGTATGACTTTTTAGACTGGGGCTACCTTAGACTGGTACTACATAAGATCGGGTTGTAGCCCAGAAGCGTGGCTTGGATCATGGCTTGTGTCTCGAATATAAATTATGCGGTGATTATCAATGGATATCCTACCCCTTTCTTCAGGGCTGGATGGGGATTGAGACAGGGCTACTCACTATCTCCTCTTTTATTTATCCTGGCTATGGATAGTCTGAGCTTGCAAATCAAAAAAGCGGTGAATGATGATCAGTTTCAGGCACTGGTAATTGGGAACAACATCAAGATTTCACATGGTTTTTTCATCGATGATGTACTCATCATGGGTATGTTGAATCGTCTCGCATGGCTGAATCTTTTTCATATTTTTAAAAATTTTGCTAAAGCAATTGGGTTGAATATGAACTTGCAAAAATCTATTGTATATCATGATATGAGCAATATGGAGGTCATTGATTATATAAGGAACCTATTTGGTATTGAGGCGGAACTGATGCAAACTGGTATGAAGTATCTTGGATATCACATTAAGCCAAGTTGTTACAGAAATATTGATTGGCAGTGGCTGGTAGACCGGTTCTTCAAAAGAGTTTCTAGGTGGGAATATCGGTGCTTGTCCCTAGGTGGACGCACCATCCTCACAGAGGTTGTTCTTACCGAGTTGGGGGTATATTTTGTTCACTTATTTCATATTCCACAAGCCATCATTAATAGTATTAATCGTATTATTGCCAATTTCATTTGGGTGGGTTGTAATGGATAACATAAATACCACTTGACTAAAATGTCTCACATATCTTGCCCAAAAAGAATGGGCAGCTAGGGTATTATGAACCTCAAACTATTTGGTTGTTCGTTGCTGATAAAATCCTTATGGTGGGCTATATTTGGGTCAGGTATATGGAGCAGAGTGATTCGACAAAAATATTTAAAGAACCAGGATTTTCTATTCTAGTTCTGAAAGGATAGCATTGGCATTCCACGTGGGTCGACCATATGGCATAGCTTTCAAAGGGTTGCTAAATTTTTCATACAACACTTGGTATGGAATATGGGAACGGGTCACTCTATTATCATTGGGGTGGATCATATTCTGGGAGCCATCGAGGATTGTTGTATATCTGAGTTTCTCATCGGTTTTTTATATGGGAAAGGCATATACTTTTGGAATCAACTCATTTCAGCTTGGTGGGACCAATCCCCTATATGGAAAACTTCACAAGAACTGGGTCTAGCTGGAATATTGGCTTTGGAATGGAAACAAATATGTGCAGGCTTCAAAGTAATGGGCATATGTTAGGAGGCAAGAAGTGACAGTTTGGTATGGTCGAGGATAATGAAAGCTGGAAATATTATGGTTGCTGACATATATACTTCTCTTTGCGGAAGGGGTGCCCGGTGTGTGGAGAATCCAATATTATACGCCTTTTGGAAGACTAGTATTCCTATTAAAATCATATTATTCTCCTGGTTGGTATATCACAACAAAAATCTTACTTGGGAGAACTTGCAAAAGCGAAATTGGCACGGACCCAAGATATGCGCAATTTGCAAAAAGGAAGGGGAAAGAAACTATCATTTGTTCCTCAAATTCCACCACACGAACTAGGTATGGGATAAATTGGCATTACATTTTGGTTTCCCTTATAATCAATTTCATGACATTGCAGATTGTATGGGGTGGTGGAGCAAACAGAAGCCCACATGGAGGATTATTCTCCCCCTATTTTTCTGGGCTATATGGAAATGGAGGAATAACCATATTTTTGAGAATTCTACCGAGGATTTCATGCTGGTATATGAGAATACCATATCACTATACTCATTGTTTCCTGTTCATGAGAACAAGCACAAAGAACATCAACAAAGGGGAAAAAGCCCACAAATGGTGTACCCGATTGGATTCTTTGATGGAGTGGCACAAAACAATGTTTGCGGATGTGGCTTCTGGATAGCGATGTCCAAGGATTTACAATACAGAATTCATTGGAATGCTGGTATGGGCTCAAATAATAAAGCAGAAGCGATGGCACTATGGGGCATTTTATGGCTCACAAGTTTTCTCAATATCCCCGATATTCATATATATGGGGATTCAAAGATTATTATGGATCATGTTAATGGCAAGGCACACATCAAACAATCAACACTACTTGGATGGCTAAGGAAAATTGAAAATCTATGGACACAGCTTGGGAACCCTCCAATCATGCACACTGGCAGAGAACATAACCAACTTGTGGATGATCTCTCAAAGAAAGGGCTTCAAGGAATGGTGGGAGAAATGCACATGGATATATTATTGGAGGGCAATGTACTAAGCGCTATGGAGTTCACATTCCCAGGATAGATGCTCATATACTTTCTGATCTTTTTTGTATATTTTTGTCTCATATTTTGTATGTAATAGGTAAACCAAACATAACCTGTTAGAGAAATGGTTTTATTATGATACACAATGCATGAGGGATGATATTGTTTCATCTCAGGGTCATTATGATGGAAGTATTTGTTTTAGTGATCTCTCCTATATCTTCTAATTGATATATGTTTATATACTCTCTATATGTATATCTATTTATATGGTCACTTTGAAGGGGTTTGAACGACCACGCAACCGAGATGTTTTTTTCTATGATGATATGGGTACATAAAGTAGCTATAATGTACATGATCCTTAGGATAATACAAATATAGGTTTTTCTTACTAAAAAAAGAAACTTAGTAAGTTATGTGAAACCACTTCATCATCCTTCAATCCCGACTTCACTTAATCCTCAATGTTCACCTAAATTAAATTACAAATCTGGGGTGAATAAATCGATAATTGTGCACATGGTCAAATGGTTTCTTGCATGATGGCTGATGGTCCCTTTCAATACACCACGATGGTTCATGATGGATCGTTGGTTTTCTCATGATGGCCGATGGTTCATTTCAATACACAACGATGGTGGCAAGGAGTAATGAATACAAGATCCATAAAAAACATTCAGATAGATGACTTCGATCTTGGGAGCAGGATATTGCTGTTTGGCATGGAGCATGAGTTTGCAGATGTTGTGTGGTACCCTACTTAGACAAAATCCGTTTATGGAGTGGACGATCAAAGTTTCTGTTAATACACCGGGGATGGAGTGAATGAATTTATAGGGTTTTGGTTTTTCTAGATATGCTAAGGGAAGTAGGTAAGAGAATAGAATGTGGAGAACTTGATATATATTATACATGTAGATATCAATATGACCTGTGGGTGATATAATGAAATGGAATTTTCTGAAATATTCTCTGAATTTGCAGAGGAGGTTGAGGAACTGGCTAATAACTGATGAGCCCCAAAATGGGTAACTTATTGGGCTCATTTTGCCTATTACTCTCGATTAATCCACCATTCTTCATAGTTTATGCATGCTTTTGAGTATATTTATGTTAATTCAATGAATGAGGTTAGTCACTTGACCATGAAGTCTAACACATGCTTATTGCAGATTTTTGGACATCTTTTGGACCAAGGTCAAGCATTTATGATCCAGTTGACAGCCAAATACAAGGGAACAAGGTTGAAGATTAGTAGGAAGGGTGTCTCCTACACTAAATGGCCCCTTCCTCGAGTTCTCCACCATCAGCTCGGAGTTCAGTAGCCCACCAAACATGATTTCCAAGGGCAACCGAGCAGCTTTTGTGAAGTGGCTGATTACTTGCAGTTTTGAGCAGCCAAACCCCTCGAGTTAAGGAGGGTTGTTGGAGGTCCTCATGGTGCATAAGTAGGAAGGCTTCAAGCCTTGGTAGTTTATCTCTTGAACAATTTTTTTTTCACACTTTGGTGCTTCTCTACCTTTCAGCTCATTTTCGAGCTTTTGCTATAAACATTTCTGTGACATGGTTATTTTTTGAGTAATGGAGATAAATTTCACCTTACACCAGCTCTCAGACTTTCTTAGGAGGTTGTAGCTCTTGGGGTTGGGCCCAACCCAAGTGCCAGTATCTCCTTTATGTACTGTTATGTGTTTTCTTTACATTCATAGAATAATTTCTCCTATTTAGGTTAAGATCTTGCTCTGTTACATAGGTTGCTTTTGATGATTAAAATAGCTTTTCATGCTTCAAGTTGATTTGATAGTTTGAATACAGAAAAGTTCTTCAAAAAAGGCCATCAAGAAACCCTTGATCTCACCTATCCCTCCTTGGGACCATGAGCTGAGACCAAGGCATACTTGCTGCCACAAAAACACTGGTTTGCCTCTCAATGCAATTGAAAGTGTTGGATTTTTAGATGGAAAAGTGATACTAGTTGTGCTTTCATATTTAGATCTATTCTTACTTAGATTTCCATAGTTCTCTTGCATGATTTCCTGTGCATAGCTTGTTGTTCATCATGATTCTGGTTTCTAGGTTAGATTAGGTCAAAGTAGATAGATCTCTGATTTTTTAGTCTTTCTTTGATTAGTTTTGAGAGATAGAGTGCAGATCACCTGTAATCCATCCCCGCCTATCCTTCCTTCCTCACACAACCTACTTCAACCACAAATTCCGGATTCCCCCCCTTCATTTGCCACACTTTGCCAGTTTGACTTAATTTCTTCTTGTTTGTGCAACATTTCTCCCTCCATCCTTGAACAAATCCAACTATCTTCATCACTCCTTAGTCTCATTTACCAGGTCCTAGACCTCTTCACAGCCTCATCCATCCTCCATTTCCACTTTCCCACCATTTTTCCTCCATCAACCCTCAAAAATCCTCTCTCGGGTCTTCTTGTAGAACATCTTGTAGAACCCCTGCAGACTTCCTATAGAGGATCACGTGAGCATTTTATCGAGATATGATCACTGTGAAACTCTTTGGAATGGTGCTAGAGACCCCTTAGGCCCTCTTCTCACCTTCCCAACCTCCTATAAATTCCCACTCCATTTCCTTCACCAATAAACTCCTGCACAATTAAACATAGTTAAAGCGCATAATAATCCTGCAAAATTACTCAAAAATAAAACATATGTGTTTTCCATATTTTCCTTCAGAAGTAGCTTAGTCACATGCATTTCACCATTCCAAGAGTCAATGGCATCCATTTCTGCAACTTTTATCTCTTTTCTTGCACTAGTAGGGCTAGTCGGTAAAACTAGGGTTTGCTAGGGTTTGCGTTTCCTTTTAGCTTTTAGCTTGTTTTTGCAAGTAGATTAGCCTCCTTTGAGTTAGCTTTCATCCATCATAGTTAAAATCTTCTTCTAAGAGCTCATATAAGTTGGCTTAAGCTCCTAGCAGACTTGTGCCAGCTAATCAAGTGACAGCCTACAGCAAGAGCTAGTACTTGTGCATACAGCACCGTCGCTTCCAAGTTTGTTACGAACTACCGAGTTGATAAAAGTAAAGAAGGGAGTCCCAGGAGTTGCAGCATCATTGCTGCAATACTGGAGCCCACCATATTTTTGGCGCCGTTGCCGGGGAGGCATCAAAGTATTTGTGATTGCTGCTTTTCTTCTATTTTCTACTACAACCTTCTACTAAGTAGTTCATTTCTGCAAAAGTAGATTAGACATTTTCTGCTTTCCTAGACTAGCGTTTCAATTCTGCAAGCATAGAGTAGCATTTTCCATTCTGTAATTTCAATTCTGCAAGTGTAAATTAGCATTTCCATTGTGCAATTTCAATTCCGCAAGCGTAAATTAGCATTTCCATTCTGCAATTTCAATTCGGCAAGCGTAAATTAGCATTTCAATTCAACAATTTCAATTCCGTAAGCATAGCTTAGCATTTCCTTTTTGCAATTTCATTTCAGCAGCATAGATTAGTCCTTTCCTGCTTTCATTTCAATTTTGCATTTTCATTTCAGCAAGATAGATTTTAGTTAGTTGCAGTTCAATCTATTCTAGTTTTGCACGTGCAAGCAGAAAAAAAGCAAAAATCAACCAAAAATATTTCATTTCATGCCTTGTAGGAACAGAGACCATACATGAGAATTCTTACCCAACACCCCCACCACATCACCGAGTCACCCTTCTATCTTGTTTGGTGGCAGTGATCCAGAAGAACCTATAGGTGAACCTCCAGAGATATACGAAGATCCTATAATGGAAGAAGAGCAAGAAAACGTTCCTCTTGAGACCATGGATGAACATAGGAACGGTATAGGGAATGAGGAGAGAAGAGAAGTTTCCCTTCCCATCCGAGAGATAAATGGGGACACAAAAATGAAAAACATAAGTCCCTCAGCCTTACCTCACTTCCATGGATTGACCACTGAAGACCCTAATACCTTCTTGTTTGATTTTGTTGTCCTTTGTTGAACTTATGACTATGCAGAAGATGAGAAAAAATTGAAACTCTTTCCCTCTACCCTCAAGGATGGAGCACTACGCTGGTTCATGGGGTTACTAGGAAATAGTATCACAACTTGGGTTTAAATGCAGCAAGCCTTTAACAACAAATACCGGGACTACTGTAGGTCAAAGGAAATGAAGGGAGAAATATTTCGAATGACCATGGGAATCGATGAGTCTCTGGAAGACTATGAAGAAAGGTTCCAACTTAGTTATAAAAGGGCCAGGTGAACACTTGACCCCGAATCTCTAAAGCTGGTTCTGCTCCAAGGAGTCCCTAAAGACCTTCTAGATACCCTCCATTTGCTAGCTGGAGGAGACATCTACCAACTACCTTATGATGACATAAAGACTGTGTTTAGAAACCATTATAGGGCAGCGCGAAAAAGAGGTAGGGCGAATCCACTTTCAGCTAGTGCCACCTTCTCCAAACATGAGTTTACAAATCAGATGGAAGACCTTAAAAGTGAGGTGAGATAGACCATTGCCATGCAACTGAATACTTTCTGAATCCAACAGAAGAAAGAGCAAGATGAGAGGGCTTTGGCCATCATTTGTCCCATATGCACAAGGAAGCATCCTAAGAACGAGTGTCCATTTCACTTAGCAGAGGTATGTTTCATTTGTGAGGAAGACCACCCTACAATGCAGTGCCCAACCTTACCCGGACTTAAAGCTATGTACCAAGGGGCTGAAGGAGCCACTAAACAACTCTACTTCCTCAACTAAGGGAGGCCACATGGATCTAGACCTTACCAGTAGGGGATGCAAGGGACATCCCAAACATATTACAACCCCAACCAATCTACTCACATACCTTCTTCAGGTCCCCCTGCTCATCCTTCCTGGTCTGCACCCCCTCCTTGGTCATATTCACCTAAATACCATACTCAGCCTATTGCTCATTTGTTTCACTCTCATGTTTAGCCACAACCTCAGTGGAATGCACTGCAACAGGGGTGGAGGCCCCAGTACAACTCTCCTCCCACCATTTTGCCTCCATCACCTGCTCAACCACAACCATTACCTCCTGCTTCTCCAAGACAACCCCATATGCCTGCTCAACCTAACCCAAACCCCAATAACAGATAGGCCTAGTAGGTATATACTGGAGAGACAACATGCCCTACCTATGCTGTGGAGATTCAGGAGATCAACCTTCGATCTGGGAAGGTCCTCCCAAATAGCCAACCTCCTCCAAAGCCATTCCACCCTTTCCTGAGAGACTAACTGGAAACACGCAACCAAACCCAGAATAGACTGAACTTCTGGGAGAACTTAAACAGCTATGTGTAAAAATACCACTTCTCCAAGCCATCAAATATGTACCAATCTATAACAAACTAATCAAAGAGAAGTATTTCAGGCACCCAGGTAGGCGCAAGAGATATACCCCAACCATCAATGTCATAGGACAACTGTCCAACCTAATGTTGGGACAAGCAATTTGTCCAAAATATTTAGACCCTGGGAGTCTAGCAGTGGATGTCCACGTCAATGGGACCATAATGCCCCACACCCTGATTGATCTAGGCACTGCCATTAATGTGATGACCAGGGACACTATGCTCAAACTTAACCTTAAGGGTTCCCTAAGAAATACCTCAACAGTACTACAGTTAGCAAACCACTCCACCGTGACTCCAGAGGGGATTGTGGAAGATGTCCTGGTCTCTGTTGATTCTTGGGAGCACCCTGCGAACTTTCTAGTCTTGCAGCCAAAGGAAAAACTCACTGGATATCCCCTCATTTTGGGAAGGCCTTGATTAGCTACTGCAGATGCTTAAATCAGTTGTCAAGCTGGGAGCATGACCATTAAGAATGGGCCAATGTCCAAACAGCTAGTCCTATATCCTCCTGCCCAACCTTTGCTTGAACATGACTTACCTCTCTGGTCGGAGGAGGAAGATGAGGATGAAGTCTACTCTGCACCTATGTACACTATGGAGGCCACCAGAGGGGGTCCTCAAACTGAGGGTGACCTTATTGAGAATTTAATGAAAAATCCACCTCTCAGTGTGTTGCCATTAGAAGAGTTGGTAGGAGACACCCAAGCTAGTGCTTTAGTGGATCTCTGTGTGGCTGATCCGACCTCTTCCTAAGTTAAGAATGTGGAATTTAGCACTGAAATAACCTTGAACTCATCCCTATCTCCCTCTTAAGAGAAGGAGCTGTGTAGCTTATTGAACTGCCATTTGGATGCTTTTGCTTGGAGATACAAGGAGATGAAGGGAGTCCAGCCTTTAGTCTGTACCCATCACATTTACATTAAAGAGGATTGTAAACCAGTCAGGTAGCCTCAAAGGAGAATGAATCCAGCCCTTAAGGACATTATCAAAGAAGAAGTGCAAAAGTTGTTTGATGTAGGATTCATCTACCCCATCTCTAACAGCGAGTGGGTTTCTCCTCTGGTGCTTGTGCCCAAGAAAAACAAGAATTGGAGAATCTATGTAGATTATCGAGAACTTAACAAAGCTACCAAGAAGGACCGTTTCTCTTTGCCTTTCATAGATCATGTGTTAGATGGCCTGGTAGGGAAGAAGTTCTTTTCCTTCCTAAATGGGTTTATCCGGTATAATCAGATCCAAATTAGCCCAGAAGACCAATATAAGACCACTTTCACTTGTCCATGGGGTACCTTTGCCTACTGGCTCCTTCCCTTTGGGTTATGCAATGCTCCTGCCACTTTCCAGAGAGCAGTACTAAGCATCTTCACTGAGTTGGTTCATGATTCGGTGGAAATCTATATGGATGACTTTACTCCTTATGGGTCCAACTTCCAAGAAGCATTGACTAACCTGGGAAAAGTTTTAACCAAGTGTATTGAGATGAACCTGTCCCTCAATCCTGAGAAATGTGAATTCCTGATGACTAAAGGGACCATGCTGGGTCAAACGATTTCTCAGAAAGGCTTACAGGTGGATCCCAACAAGATTGCTATCATCCAAAGGGTTTCACCTCCTCAAAAGGTAAGGGATGTTTAGAGTTTTTTAGGCTTAGCGGGATATTATAGAAGGTTCATTAAAGATTTCAGTAAGCTAGCCTCTCCATTGTTTGGTCTTTTGTGGAAAGATGTTGAGTTTATATAGACTGATAGCTATCAAGGTTCATTAAAGATTTCAGTAAGCTAGTCTCTCCATTGTTTGGTCTTTTGGGGAAAGATGTTGAATTTATATGGACTGACAACTATCAAGAGGCTCTAGATGTGTTGAAGGATAAGCTGGTAACTGCCCCAATCTTGAGAGGTCCAAACTGGGCCCTACCTTTCCACATTGACACAGATGCCTAAAACAAAGCTATAGGAGTAGCCTTAGGACAAGTTGAAGAGAAGCTACTGTATTCCATATATTTTGCCAGTAAAAACCTGTCCAAGGTAGAATTAAACTATATTGTAACCGAGAAAGAGCTCCTAGTTGTAGTCCATTCCCTAAACAAGTTTAGACACTACATCACTGGTTATCAAACATTCGTACACATTAATCATGCTACAATTAGGTATTTGATGAATAAACCTGATGTAAATGCTCGTATCATTAGATGGTTAATTTTATTGTAGCAGTTTGATTTGACCATTGTTGACAAGCCAGGTAAGGAAAATGTTGTTGCTGATTTTCTGTCTAGACTAGATTTTCATGTAGGAGAAGAAGGGGTGGTGGATGATCAACTACCAGATGAACACTTATTTTCTATTTGAGTACTCTCGCCATGGTTTGCTGATATAGCAAATTACTTGGTTTCAGCACAATTCCTGCCACACCTATCCTCAAAATAGAAGAGTAAGATCGCGAGGAAAAGCGCCCCATTCACTTGGATTGGGGGCAACCTATTCAAACTTACCCCAGATCATATTTTAAGGTGTTGTGTCAAGGAGGAGGAAGTTTTTGACATCCTCCTGACTTGTCATGATGGACCCTATGGAGGCCACTTTGTAGCAAAAAGAACCACTTTCAAAATTCTATAGGCAGGCTACTATCGGCCCACTCTTCATCAAGATGTCAGAAAATACATCAGCCAATATGACCGATGTCAAAGGATGGGGAAACCGACTCCAAGGGATGAAATGCCCCTCCATCCTCAGGTGACTTTCGATCCATTTGAGAAGTGGGGCATGGACTTTGTGGGTCCTATCAACCCTCCTTCAAGACAAAAGTCTTACATCATTGTGTGCATGGACTACCTAACAAAGTGGGCAGAAACAAAGGCAATCAAGGCAGCCATAGAAGAAAAAGTGGCTGAGTTTTTGAGGGAAAATATCTTCTATAAGTTTGGCTACCCAAGAGAATTAGTCACAGATCAAGGAAGCCAATTTACCTCTAACCTGATTGAAGACCTGCTTGCTTATCACAAGATTAAGCACATAACTTCCACCCCTTATCATCTGCAAGCAAACGGGTAGGTAGAAGTCACTAACAGGGCTTTGGAAGAGATCTTGACTAAAGTAGTGAGCAGCAGCAGAAAGGATTAGGAAGATTTCTTGGTTGAGGCCACCTGGGCCTACAACACTACTTGGAAAAATAAAACAGGTTTCACACCTTATGAGCTAGTCTATGGGAATAAGGCTTTGCTATTCATAGAATTTGAATAAAACACATTGAGGTTGGCAGCTCAGGTAGACCTAGATCTCAGCCATGCACAATAGGAAAGACTACTTCAGTTGAATGGACTAGATGAACAAAGAATGCAGACCCTCCTCCACTCAGAGGTGGTCCAACTACGAAGAAAAATATGGCATGACTGGCACCTTAAAGAGAAGCAATTTTAGCCAAGAGATTGGGCACTGTTGTATGATTCAAGATAAAAGGATTTCAAAGGGAAGCTGAGGACAAGATGGTTGGGACCATATACAGTGGAGAAATGTAACAACAATGGTTCAGTCCTTATCAGGACCATTGATCAAGAAGCCATCCCCATGCTCGTCAATGGACATCGATTGAAGATCTACAGGAAGCCCCTTCTTAAGCAGGAGTTCACTGAAACTCTGGATAAATCAGTGCTGGTAGTGGAGCAGGCCCCTGTCTCCACCCCATCCACATTCTGAGCACCAAAAAAAAAAAAAAAAAAGAAGAAAAGAATAAAGGATCCTTGGGTGAAACCTCTTAGAGGCGCCCAAGCCAGGAAATGAGGGTGAAAACCTCCTACAGGCACCCAAGCTATCTCAAAAAAAAAAGGGGAAAAAAGAAAGAAAAAACACAGAAAAATAAACCTGACTTTTGTTGAACAATTTGCAGGTTGTACGAAGGACATTGCAGGTTAGGAGGATCGCACAAAACAAGGACAGAGGTCAGCACTAGGCTGCAAGCATCCCTCACAATCAATTTCATCCATGACCACTACCCTTTTCTAAGATTTGATCTCATTCGGGCCAAAATTTCACCTTCTACAAGAAGTTTTGTGTCTTCTACAGGAAGATCCTGTAGAACCCACAGACAAGCAAAATTGATCTCAGAAGGGAATCCGAAGGTTGGGAATCTGCCTATGAGACCTGCAAACATCCCTATTTTCGTCCATCACCATATGTCACCCTCTTCCATCTCTTTGCATGTCCATTGCACCCATTTTTTATTTGTTCCTGCATAGTCACACACAGAAAACCCTATTTTCTTCATACTGCCAGCAAAAACTCTTATTGACAAATCAAGCAACAATTTTCTCACTCACCATTCCTTTCAATCTCCATCTCGACCCCTCAACAACTGGAACCCTCGTCAGCAGTGTAGCCCTTCTCATTCTAGTTTGCATTCCAAGAGGAGAAGTAGCTAGAGGACATCCTACAGGAATCCTGTAGTAGCTGATCCCTCTAGAAGACATACTTTGGAGACAGGGACAACCAAAAACAGCAACAGGGACATGCAAAGAACTCTTCTCGAACGTCAGAATATCAGCAGTAGCCGAAGCCAAGCATGCAGCAACAACAAACGAAGGAATGGGTTCCAAAACCTGTGCATGCGGCAACAACACACGAAGGAATGGGTTCCAAAGCCCGAAATCTGCATAACACGGTCGTGACCATGCAGGTAAGTGCCTAAACTCATTCGTCAATTGCATAAATAATATTTTAAAAGTTGCATGCCTATGGGAATGGTTCAGATTGAGTGGAATTGTGGCCAGTCAACTGGCCACCCTCGGCCAGTTACATATCCTCGTGGGATCCAAACGAGCCTTGTTACATTCAAAATTGCCGACGAGAGGTGCAGCTAACACATGTGGAGTGTCCATTCAGGGAGAAATCACTAGGACTGGTAGTGGTGGCGGCAGATAATGGGAGAGAGGAGGTGATGGTGGTCAAAAACATGCCGAAACATTATGGCTATGACGTCGAACCAACAGTCTGGTCTAGCCACCTCATCCCCTCACCACGAATCAGGCCACAGTTAAAAGATGCCCGGCCGAAACATGCACCACCTTCTATTCACTCTGCACTTACAATGTCCTTGACTAGAGTACGCATCCACTGCTTCCAAAAACAGTTAACTAGTCATCCACCACAAGTTTTTCTGCCTTTGTTTGAAAATCTCCCACGTATTAGGCTTGATCGGAGGCACAATGGAATTATACAGGAACCGGGGGCCTTCTATAGGAAGGATTCTATAGGAAAGGCAGAATAGCTTTACAGAGCAGGAAAACCTAGGATTTTCATTGAATTTGGAGCTCCAAACGAGGTATGCTTGAAAAAACTCCTCTATGCATGATGTGTTTATGCAAGGTGGTGAATTGAATGGCATTAGATTGAAAAATCAGAGGAAAAATCTGCCTGTGTATTGGAAGTAAAATGTTTGCCTGCATATTGCACTGAATTTCCCCAATTCCTCTGCATCAAAAATATCCTCCAAGTTTTCTTTTTAAATTCTCCTGTAAGAAAGATATATACAGCCATAGAGGCTAGCCTATGTGTGAAAAAATTTTGAATTTGCATATCTATGTGTGTGTTGAGAAGGGAACCTGATCCTTATGCTTTGTCTGTAAAAACAAAAATTCTTCCTTTCATAAACAGACAGTTGAGCTCTGGGTGACAGTGGTTTTCAAACAAGGGAATTGTTGCTAGCTGATATTGAACACGAGAAATTCCTTCTTGAGTTTAGGGGAAACCAAATTCAGCTATCCTCTGTTTCAGATTGGCTATTTAGTTGCCTGAGCATATCCTTTTCTGATTAAAACATAAGAAAGCACCCTCACCATGTCAGGAGGATTCATAAGGAAAGAACCATCGGACTCTAGAAAATTGCACGAGCATCCTGAGGTGGTGGACCATTTCACCTGAGAAAATTGGATATCCTTCTTTGACAAAATTCGGGGTCATGATGAGGAGATAACTAAGGAGTTTTTAATGTCTCTGAGACCACAGCCAAAAAAACATGCCATAGATAGTTATAGGGGTTTGAACCCCCCTGAGCTCATCAGTGCAGTTACTGGTCTACCATTGGGGCTCCCTTGGAGCAAAGAAGAGAGATCATTGGGCCAAATTGTGAAGAAGTCATTCTTTCTGCCCACAAAGCATCTTGTAGAAGAAAAAAACGGGGTTAGAAGAACCAGCTTGCCTCCTCTCTGGAGTGAAGTCAGTTTCCAAATTATGAAGTACATCACATGTGAAGGGAGGTTTAGCATCATCTATGGATATCATTTCAGGTTACTGTGTGAATTAAGGCATGGGATTGACTTACCTCCAGCCAAGAAACTGAGCATTCCCTATTGCCTTCTTCAGTCACTAATTGAATGTGGTACAAAGCTCAATGAGGGGATCCCAAATTAGTTGGCCCATCACGAGCTCATCAAACTATTGGTGGAAGATTCTTTTCACACCTACACTATCCCCATATCTTGGGAAATCTTCCGAAACATGTCTAGGGATGACAACATTAGAACTTTTGCTGAAAACATCACCCCATCCAGTAGTGAGGAGGGAGAACACACTGAAGAAGGTGAGAAAAACAATGATGAAGGAACACAAGACACTCAAGCACAGAAAGAATAGAAAGAAAAATGTGAAATGAGCCAGATTGCTAAGCCTAAGACAAAGGAAGAAACAACAGCAAAAACACCAAGGGAAAAGAGGATGCATAGTAGAACAGAGAAGGCCGAAGAAGCCCAAATGAAGGCTGCCACAGCCAAAGCAGGCACACAAAAACAAAATGAAAAGACACACCCTGAAATTTCAGCAATACAAACAGAAATAGTTGACACGGGCATTTTTGTAGGAAGCAAGGAAAAAGGACAGCAAGAGGAGAAATCACCTGAGATATTGGCAAGGGAGGCAGCAACTATGCTTGCTACCTTAAGCAAACCTCCAAAACAAAAAGGGAAGAGAAAGAGGCAAACCTCCATGTACTTTAAAGCAAGGAGAAGCACAAGGATAAAAGTGGGCAGACCCCAACCACAATCAAAGGAGCCAATTGTCATTGAGGACACAACAACTAAACCAAAAGAAGAGTCTCATTCCAAGATGTCTATCACCTATGAACGAGGAAGCTCAAAAACCTCCACCTGGAGAGAGAGAATTAGGATGATGGACTCAAAGAGAGCTCTACAGGAAGCCGAGTCATCTCTACAAGAAACTCTGGCTAAGTTAAAAGAGACCGAGAAATTGGAGGAAAAGGCATCCAAATCATCACAGAGAGAGGAAAAGACCAAGGAGATACTGGAACCAAGCCCTCAACCTAGCCTGGGCTCATACTACAACTTGTTAGAGGGTGGGAAAATCATCCCACATAAATTTTCTGTGCCACTATTCTTTGCATTGGAACAGGAGAGGATGAGAACACACACATGGATGGAAATTTCTAAATCTAAGGGAATTGAGGACATAGGCCACATGGAGGAGAAGTTAAAAGAGTTAAGAGGAGAACTAGCCATGGTCAGGCATGTAGAAAGCTGCAAAAGAGCCTAGCTGCAGGAGGAGAATGAGCTGCTAAGAAAATAGTTGCAGCTACAGGAAGTCCACAAGGAAGGTAGCCTGTCCATTTTGGGAGGGCAGCAATAGCAAGAAGGACCTCTAGCAGACAAGGACACAACTGAGAAACAACAAAAGGAGGAAGAGCTACAAGCTAATGTGGAGATGCTCACGAAAATGCTGCAAGAATAGGAGTCTCAGGTAGCAGAAAAGATACATGGTTTAAAACAACAGTTGCAAGAAAAAGACGCCCAGATGCCTTGCATGGCCAGCTGGGTAGTAGAAGCCTTACAATGTAGGCAACCTGCCAAGTCATATGCCTTATATCTTAAGGATCAATGGTTGCAATTTCAAATTAACACCTTGGCCTAGAGGGGCACTGTTCCATTTCAGAATTACCATCAGTTTATGGACTTGTGTGACAGTAGCTCAACAGAAGACAAAGCCAAGTTATTAGAGTTCTATTTACACAATTTGGCCCTTCCAAACATGAATCTATGGGACCCCAATGCTTCATTGGGAGATGTGCAACTCATGGCCATGGCCTCTTGGTTAAACCATGAGGTAAAGAGGGCAGCAGAAATTCGGAATGTTGTGGACAGGGAGCTACGGGAGCGACTCATGATCAGAGCAGAACTAGGAGATCCCTTAGCTTTAGTATCTGCTCATCAGCACCTCACTAATAACCCCCAGGTTCACCCAGACTACATTGAAAGACAAGCTCAGGCCATTGCTCACTTTGAGGATGTGGAAAGACTATTGGGGTATAAATGCATTCATGCTTGCACAAGGAGATGGATCACACTGTCCCACAATCTGAAAATCAAAGAATACCACTCTCCAACAAGGATGAGGAAGGCCTTGGCAAGAATACCACTCTATAAATAGTCAATGCAAAATCTACAGGCCAACTAGATCGACCTAAATTTTAGTCCTCCATTGCTTTTAGGACTGCTGGAAGGGGTCAAAGAAGAAGAAGAGCACAAGAAATGGGAGGAAGTAGAGAGAAAAGCAGGGTTTCATGACCAAGAAGAGGACATCACCTCAAAAGCCTGGGATGTTAGGGCGGTAGTCAAAGCAATCAAAGATGATGAGCTAGATTAGTTGCTCAGAGGATGAGCAACACATTTAGCAAGGGGGGTGATGATGATCCCCAAAAATGGGTAACTTATTGGGCTCATTTTGCCTATTATTCTTGATTAATCCACCATTCTTCATAGTTTATGCATTCTTTTGAGTATATTTATGTTAATTGAATGAATGATGTTAGTCACTTGACCATGAAGTCTAATACGTGCTTATTGCAGATTTTTGGACATCTTTTGGACCAAGGTCAAGCATTTATGAGCCAGTTGATAGCCAAATACAAGGGAAAAAGGCTGAGGATTAGTAAGAAGGGCGTCTCCTGCACTAAATGGTCCCTTCCTCGAGTTCTCCACCATCAGGTTAGAGTTCAATAGCCCACCAAAGATGATTTCCAAGGGAAACCGAGCAGCATTTGTGAAGTCACTGATTACTTGCAGTTTTGAGCAACCAAGCCCCTCGAGTTAAGGAGGGTTGTTGCAGGTCCTTGCGGTGCATAAGTAGGAAGGCTTCAAGCTTGGTAGTTTATCTCTTGAATAGTTCTTTTCACACTTCGGTGCTGCTCTGCCTTTCAGCTCATTTTCGAGCTTTTGTTGTAAACATTTCTATGACATTGTTATTTTTTGAGTAATGGAAATAAATTTCACTTTGCACGAGCTCTGAGCTTTTATTAGGAGCCTATAGCTCTTGGGGTTGGGCCCAACCCAAGTGCCAGTACCTCCTTTGTGTACTATTATGTGTTTTATTTGCATTCATAAAATAACTTCTGCTATTTAGGTTAAGATCTTGCTCTGTTACTTAGGTTGCTTTTGATGATTAAAATAACTTTTCATGCTTCAAGTTGATTTGACAATTTGAATATAGAAAATTTCTTCAAAAAAGGCCATCAAGCAACCCATGATCTCACCTCTCCCTCCTTGGGACCATGAGCTGAGACCAAGGCATACTTGCTACCACAAAAACACTGGTTTGCCTCTCAATGCAATTGCAAGTGTTGGATTTTTAGATGGAAAAGTGATACCAGTTGTGCTTGCATATTTAGATCTGTTCTTACTTAGATTTCCATAGTTCTCTTGCATGATTTCCTGTGCATAGCTTGCTATTCATCATGATTCTAGTTTCTAGGTCAGATTAGGTCAAAGTAGATAGATCTCTGATTTTTTAGTCTTTCTTTGATTAGTTTTGAGAGATAGTGTGCAAATCACTTGTAATCCATCCATGCCTATCCTTCCTTCCTCACACAACTTGCTTCAACCCAAAATTCCGGATTCCTCCCCTTCATTTGCCACACTTTGCCAGATTGACCTAATTTCTTCATATTTGTGCAACATTGCTCCCTCCATCCTTGAACAAATCCAACCATCTTCATCACTCCTTAGTCTCATTTACCAGGTCCTAGACCTCTTCACAGCCTCATCCATCCTCCATTTCCACTTTCCCAACGTTTTCCCTCCATCAACCCTCAAAAATCCTCTCTCAGCTCTTCCTGTAGAACATCCTATAGAACCCCTGCAAACTTCCTATAGAAGATCACGTGAGTAATTTCTCGATATCTAATCACTATGAAACTCTTTGGAATGGTGCTAGGGACCCCTTATGCCCTCTTCTCACCTTCCAAACCTCCTACAAATTCCCACTCCATTTCCTTTCGCCAATAAACCCCTACACAGTTAAAGAGAGTTAAAGCACATGCATAATAATCCTGCAAAATTACTCAAAAATACAAAAAGATGTGTTTTCCGTATTTTCCTTCAGAAGTAGCTTAGTCACATGCATTTCACTGTTCCAAGAGTCAATGGCATCCATTTCTACAACTTTCATCTCTTTTATTGCACCAGTAGGGCTAGTCAATAAACTAGGGTTTGCTAGGGTTTACGTTTCCTTTTAGCTTTCAGCTTCTTTCTGCAAATAGATTAGCCTCCTTTGAGTTAGCTCTCATCCATCACGGTTAAAAGCTTCTTCTAAGAGCTCATATAAGTTGGCTTAATCTACTAGCGGACTTGTGCCAACTGATTAAGTGACAGCCTGCGACAAGAGCTAGTACTTGTGCATACAACATTGTTGCTTCCAAGTTTGTTATGAACTACCGGGTTGATAAAAGTAAAGAAGGGAGTCCCAAGAGTTGTAGCATCATGGTTGCAATACTAGAGCCCACCAATAACTATGAGGGAAATTGCGTTCTATCACACATTCAGGTTTATAACAATTTTGAAACTGGCACTGGACTGGAAAACAACAATTCCTTGTTTCCGGGATATCCAGTGATTGGTTATCATAATAAAATGCAATCTGCTGGTTTGTGGCTTAGTAGCCCAGAGGATGGACATAACATAATGTGTGGATGAGATCCTCAAATTAAAGGCTTATTGGGTGGACCGCATCGTACTCCGCCAAAGAGCATAACAGCGTTAAGCTATTGGAATTGTACAAATTCAAGAATGTAAGAGGTTTGACTAGACTATTGTTATTTTTTATATTTAGTTTTATAGGGTTCTTATCACTATTGTATGGAGTTGGATGTTCATTGAATTGTATAGTTAGCTTTATATGGTTGTTATCAATGTGGTATGGAATTGGAATGAGTTTACATCGTTATTTGGTATGTAATTTTGAAATGTTGATAATATGGTAAAGGAAAATTATAAATTGAAGCCTAACGCAAAATTTTCAAATTTTCAAAAAGTTATATGATCCGATGGTCATCTAAATTATATATAAATTTAAATACTTCTGTTAATATTGCGAGTTAACCAAAAAAATTTCAAATAATATGTATTTTATATTTAAATTGATTTTCTTTTAATATTCACTTTTTAAATACGCCGATAGGCGTCCCCCCTATCGGAATCAGCAACTTAATCATTTTCTTAATTAATCTTTTTGATCGAATGGCCTGAATTGAAAGATGCCAGTATATTCTCATAGTCGTCACTAAATCAATGAATGAAATTCGCAACCGTAACTTTCTTGCATGTCTAGATCACATGTTTAAACCATAATTAAATTAATTTTTTACAAAGCATGATTAAAAATTTACTGTGCCTCTTGTTGATAACCACATATGTTGATTAGTGAGAAATGTATTTAAAAAATATATAAAATATATATTCCAAGCGGCATTGATTCTAAAACGTATGTCTGTTTACATTATTTAACTTATGCGTCTTCAACCATTTGCCAAGTGTTTTTTCAACTCTAGGAAATATATTTAAAACAAATTATAAAACATATATTCAAACCCGATTCTGAAATGTATGTCTATTCATATTCTTAAACTTAAGCGTCTTCAACCATTTGCCAATTTATTTTTTCCAAAGAACAGGTGTCCATCAATTTCACCATTCCACCCATGATTCCATTAATCCACAATGGAAATAACTCTCCCACTCTATGCCTGATAGAATAACAACACCACTCGATCTTGGGCGTTTCAAATTGTCATTAAGCCCATTCCATATATTATAATCAAACGCTTCATGGATGCATGCATTTCTTTGTTAGCACTTAACATTGTTGGAATTGTTGAAGGATAATTGGAATGCTGGCTTCTCTCGGCTTCTATTTGGTAAAAAAGGTGAAAA
Source organism: Pinus tabuliformis (assembly GCA_031772625.1). Lineage (NCBI taxonomy): Eukaryota > Viridiplantae > Streptophyta > Pinopsida > Pinales > Pinaceae > Pinus > Pinus tabuliformis. The sequence continues at coordinate 285,576,311 of CM062815.1, forward strand.
ATATTTCATAGCCTTCCTTTTCTCTACCTACTATTTTTTTTCAAGTTTCAGCATTGGAGAAACACTTTCTCTGTGATTGTGTTTTTAATTGTTTCCATGCTCTCACAGCTATCTCTGATAATTTGGTGTAGTTCGTGTCTGATTGAATTATTCCCTAATATTTTTCAAGTTTCAACATTGGAGAAACACTTTATTAGTGATTGTGTTTTTAATTGTTTCCATGCTCTCACGGTTGTCTCTGATAATTTGGTGTAGTTCGTGTGTGATTCAATTATTCCTTACTATTTTTTCAGGTTTCAAAGGCATTCAGAAATCGATCTTACAGGTATGTACAAATTTTCCTTCCGCGATATTTTTCCACTTTGATTCAAATGAGATGACTAGCCCGTAGAAAAAAAGAAGGGAATCGATTGTGTATAAAATCTTCATGATATCACTAGCCTGTAGAAAAAAGAAGGTTTTGGTCTTTTTTTTAAACGCTCTCCCAAAATTTATTACTTCTCTGTCATTGATCTTCTCCTGAAAGATCTAGCAGTTCATGGTAGATTTCAGGTTGACAAGGCACACGGGGGTTAACTGCCCGATAGAGCAGTTTCCCCACACTCCTCCGCTGCTACGTGTCCTCCGATTTGTGGAATCGGAGCCAAAACTCTTGATACTGCTTACCACTGCTTTGCCGCTGAAAATACCGCATGACATTATAAATTAGCAAACGTTTCAGTAACACTTTTGCATAAAAGGCCTCGGCACAACACTTTATAGAAATACAAAGGAAATACATTAAATTTCCACTCCGAACCATATAAGCAGATCATAAAATTTATACATCCACATTTATAAATATTGTGTGGTCCACTCATGGGCCTTCTCATTATCCTCCGCCGTTGATCTGCTCCCACAGATACAACGCTTTACATTGGTTTTGGGTTAAATATGGTCGGTTCCACTCATGGGCCTTCGCATTATCCTTCGCCATTGATCTGCTCCCACAAATCCAACGCTTTACACTGGTTTCGGGTTTCCAACATGCACGGGGTTTAACCGCCCGATAAAGTGGTTTCCCCACTCTGCTCGTTGCTACGTGTCAAACACTAAGTGGAATCAGGTGCTCGCCCTCCGATACCACTTACCATTCTTCCTCTACCCAATAATCTGCTTACACTGTTTAAAAACCACTCTGACATGTTTTTGGGGTTTTCTTTAGGTTCTGCTCCTTCGGTTAATTATCGTGCACTCCGCCTGCATCTATGATATGCAAAATACACTACTTAGTCATAATTTGCAAGTAATTATGACTGTTGTTTGCATATCAATATTGTCTTTGTATTCATATTACTTTATGAATAAGTCTATATTATTTGTAAATATATTTAAATTACTCATAATTAACCTAATTAATTGTTCACTATTGAGAATGGTTTAAACATTTTTTTTTGAAAGAAATAGAATAATATAATTATATAAGAGAATAATGATATTTTTGGATTCATAATGATTCATAATCCTTGAGACAAATCTTTTCAATTTTGGATTAAAACATTACATTCATAATTAAAACATAATAACTAAAATAACTACATAATTAATTCACTAAAATAATTAATTCACTAAAATAATAACTACATAAATAATTCACTAAAATAACTACATAATTAAAACATATAACTAAAATAAATTCACTACGATACAAAACATGTATCCATGTGATCTTGACTGTAGAAAAAAACCAAGTTGTTCACCAACTATTTTTTATTGGTTCAAACTTCACTCTTACACAACCATAAACATTTCTTATCCTTAACAAAATGGAAAATTATGTATGGTAAATTATTTTTTTATGTTACTTTTAATTTTATTCACAAGTAAAATGTACTTAGTTCCAACGAAAAATTAGTTAACATCTACTTGTTAGACAACCCATTAAGATCAAGTAATATATCAATATTTTTTTAAAACAATGGAGACATATAGAACTAACTGTTTTAGAAAACACATTTTCTTAATGGTTAAGAACATTTAAATTATAACTATTATGATTACTGTATCGTTAAAAATTAAATTATTAAGTAAAAAATAGTATTTTAATAAACATTAAGAAATTCAAATAATTAAAAAAAGTTATAAATATATATAATTATGTTGAAAAATCTCACAAACATAAAACATATTACATTTTTTTGTTATTTAAATATCTGTCCCAGGTATTTAACTCTCGCAGGAATGAAATCTTCAACCATCAATGGTGAAGGCCCTATTCCTCAGTTCCTTTATATCGAAACTCAATCACCCTGCTTAAACATTCTATCCGGGCATTAAACCTCCTCATAACCTTCATTATCCTTTTAACCACTTATATATGTAACCTTCCCTATTTAAACATTTTCTATGCATATATTTAACCCACAAAACCTTTTATCGGCACTATTTTCCTTATAAAACCATTTACAAAGGAAAACATACGCAAACACAACTTTTCCCGCCTCGGTATAGCCTCTGCACAGATATCGATGCCACCTTTATCGCAATCGGGTATCGCTCCTCTACGGCACACCATATATATATATATATATATATATATATATATATATATATATATATATATATATATATATATATATATATATATATATATATATATATATATATCATCACCCCTTCCCCTCCGATATGCAACTATCAGAACGATAATATATGTTTTAGCCTTAAAAGGCTCGGGCAACACATCTATCGCAAATACATGGAAATACGTTGAAATCCCGCTCCGAACACATATAGCAGATTTCAAATTCTATGTATCTGCATATATAATCATTGTCATGTCCATAATGAATTTATTTTACACAGCACTCTCCTCCAAACTCTGATCGCTGATTTATCGCCAACGCGTATGGGCTGTCGCTTGATCTTTATGCTTCACTCCTCCACTTTAAAACTCCAATGCAACATATGCTTCGGACCCGACAAGCTTCTAGGCTACATTCGATAGGGTTTCAAGTTCGGCCATCCATTACATGTCGCAATCACACTTCGTTTCTTTCCTTTGAAAGATTGCGATGCAATCCTGATTCTTCCACTCTTGCAATCTAATCATGGTCATTAATCTATGAGATCTAACTGTTGTTGTGCATTAACACTTGCTCCTCCACTACTCTGTTACTTATGTTTTTCCGCCATTTTCAATGGTTTTCTGTGGTTTTTTTTTGGTTCTTCAAAGGTTCTTCCCCCTTCATTGTTCCGCTGCGACTCCCTCCTAGGCTTGACCTCTGTGATTTTTATCACTGACTCTGGACTTTACTTGATGTTTCGAATGGATTCAAAGATCCATTACAAACCTCTGGCTCGTTCTTCTCCTTTGTACTCTGTCTCGACTCTGCCTGCAACCTCTGTTACAGAACCTACGAGTTCGCACAATAATCAATCATAAAATACTTGATTCACACATTTGCACACTCGGAATCAAATTCCTTTGTATATAAACATGTAAATAGTTGATTACATAACGAGACTCTCTATCTCGTGGCCTGCTCTAGGATTACAATGATTTTCTTTTGGGTTGAATGCTCCTGCATCAGACTCCCAAAGTAGAAAATATTAATGATCTCTTGATCATGTGTCTTCTGATCTTTGTCTTCCTGGATCCCATACTTTGTTTTGTAATTGCCCAAATGCCTTTACTCTGAATTTTCCAACAAATATTCTAGCAATGCAATTTCTCTGTGACACTTTATAAGTATTTCATCATTACTTATGTTTCCTGCATTTATATACAAATTATTAGTTTGGAAATCATGAGGTTCAACAGTCTCAAATGTTGCTTCACATATCAACTCCTCAAACTAAAATTCATCTCCTTGCACAAGAACTTGTTCTTGTGTTGTCACAGTTTCAAATATCAATGTATTATCAAATTCTTTTTGCTGCAATAAATCACTACTTCTCTCATTTAAGAGACATTCTCCATCCTCCTTTACTTCAGAGTTTTTATCTTCTGAAAGATACTTCTCCATACTTCTAACAACTTCAAAATATGGGTCATCCTCTATAAAGCACTCCTTTGTTAGTGTTCCTTCTCCCAAGGTTAAATCCTTTGCATAGGTTTCTTCCTTCTTAACATCTTTCAGTAAATGTCCTTCCTTCTTAGTGACTGTCTCAACAACTTCCATGGCTATTTCCACTGTGTCTATCATCATGGTGGATTCATGATCCTTTACTAGTTTTCAATTAACATAGTCTCAACAAAATGGAAAATTGTGTGATAAATTATGTATTTATGTTACTTTTAATTTAATTCAACATTAAACTATTTTGTTGGTATCAAATGCCTTTTTTTTATTATTACGTGATTTCACTGTTTCATCATGGATCCGGCTATTTGGAGTTCTCTTCCATTCGAAGTTCTTGAACTTGTCTTGTTGTGCCTCCCTTTATCAGTTGTGATAAAGTTTGGCACTGTATGTAAAAATTGGAAGAATTATTTGCAGAACCCTTCTTTCTTTTTGCATTGCAAGAATGTCTCCACGAACCAATTTGGATTTCTCGTTCGTTTCCTCAATAATGAAGACAATTGTTTTGTTGCCCAATACCTTAATCAGAATGGCCACATATATGAATTTCATTTGGGATTCATAGATTCAAGATATAGAGTAGAGTGTATTGTTGGACCAATGGTGGTTTTATCCTTACCAACAGAATGCTCCCAAACACACAACTATTTTGTAATGAATCCATTTACAAAGGCATTTAAAAACATAGGGCTAGTACAAATTGGAGACTTAGGGTTCTTTTCATTATCAGAAAATGTAAGCAACAGAAAATATGACTGGGTTGTTCTAAAACATATCTATGACGGAACGCAGTCTAAATTTTATGTTTGTAGTAGTATTCATAGGGTATGGCAAAGGGCTGTTGTTCCATTTGGTGACACTTCACACCCCAAGAATGTAGTGTTTTATAAAAGTAAATTTTTTTGGCTATATCTCGACAAGGAGTATAAATATTATCCTTGTACAAGTATACAATATACTGGTGTGACGTAATAAAAAATGAGTGAGGTTTTTCATTTGTTCCAATTAGTGACATACATTGTATATCGTTAGCAATATACATGAATCAGTTGATATGCCTTGTCAATGATGGGTCCACTTCTGTATGGTCAATTGAAGAATTAGATTTTCCAATTTGGTCAACCATGTGTGTTGAACAAAGAATTGACTACTTTGAAGATGATTGGAGTTTCAGATGGAAGTTGTTGGAAGAAATTTTTGTAGATATAAATATCAAATGTCCTGGCTATCTTCCATTCTGAACAGTCCATGGTCTGGTTCTTATGTGCAACTGCAGTGATGTTCCTTTCCTATTATATGACATGGTAACTCACATCTATTTTCCAATAGATATTGATAATTCAACTAATGAGCATATGTCTTGGTTTTGGTACCCAGCACAAGAGGATTGCAATGATATAATTGAGTATGGAGATGTTTTTGCAATTGTTGCCCGTATGGATTCTGTTGATGAGATTCCACCATTGGATATGGTGATGGATTCTTAGGATATTAGTATTCTTAGGAGTTCTTATAAATATTTCCAATTTACATACTTTCTATGGTTGTGGAAAATATTCCCATTTTTGCCTCTATACATACTATGTGTCTTTATGGTAATACTTTAAAATTACGTTTGTATCAATTTTTGTGATGTAAAATATTAAATATTGTTTGTGCTAAAGTTTTCTTATTTAGATGTAGATGTTTCTCGATGTTCTGATTTTTTCTTTGTTTGTATAATTATAACTTCTATGGTTTATGTTATACATTATATTTGTATTGGTTTTTGTCATTGATTCTCAAAGAATGTTATATGTTTATGTTCATTTTAATATTTATATTTATATTTTGATAGTATATATAGTTCCAAATTTTTAGATTGTTGTGTCCCAATAGTATCGGTTCCATTTTGATTATAATATGATACATGGAAATTTAGACTTCTTTTTTCGTTTAAGCCATTTGGAAGAATTCATTTCTTTTTTTTGCCATTTTGAAATTTTTTGTTTTTGTTTTTAGGCATTTGGAAAAAGCCTTATAGATTTTGATAAGTTTACATGCTTGGAAAAAAAATAACATATACACTTTTTATGTTCCATGTTTGTGATTCCATAATGAATAATTATTATTCATTGTAGACATGTCATCTGAAGGCACAAACATGCATACAAGAAAAAGAACTTTGTCATCACAATCACGTGAGAGGTCTAATGAAAGTCGTCGTTTATGGTATCAAAAAAATAAGGATGCCATAAATGAGCATAGGAGAGCTACATATAATAGAAAAACGAGTGAAGCCACTCTTCAAAATTATTGTATAGTTCCTTGTAAGTATCATAGTATGGATGATATAATGGAAAGAACATTCCCTGTTGATAGTTCATTATCAGGATATGCTCCTCCTCAGCATAATCTTGTTGTTCGATGCTCTTATGAAAATGTTCATAACATTGGGGAAACATCTTACAATCGGGAAGAATGCCATATCGATATTGTGCATGCAAATGTCGACCCTAACCCTTCCGTGTGTCCAATTGCATGTTCTGATGGCCAAAGGTTGCAAAACGTCCATGGCGGAGGTAATGATGAAATTTTGTGTGATGATTTCGATGATAGTTTACTTGGCCTTTTGATTGATAATTTGGATCCAGCTACTTGAAACAAAATACCTTCAAATCCTGCTTCTCAAAGTAATGTGGTCCCACCAAGAGAATCAGTCATCCTTGATAGCATTTCGCGTGGCACAATGGAGGTAGCACAATTATATTTTGCTTTTTGTTGCAATAGTGGTTGTTCTACTACGTTCCAAACTAATGTAAATTTTCAATGTTTTTGATTTGCTTTTCATTTTTTAAATTTCTAATTGCTTAGACATTGAATTTTATGGCATATTTTATTTTCTTTGAACATGATAGAACTCATTCCAATAGAGGCATACAAATTAACTTCGTAGATGTTACATCTACTGATGTTATAAGTGAAGAGGAACTATCTCATAGCGTTCATCCACATCGCCAAACAAATGTAAATGTTGAGTGCATTTGATATTTTTCTCATTTTCTCATTTATAGTTGCCTCGAAATTGTGTTTTGTAACATTTCATGGAGAAACCATGATCTCATCTCGTTAGGTTGGCGAATTGGAATCCAAAAGATCAAATTGTAAAACTAATGTAGATGTTCAATGTATTTGATTTTGAATCTTTCTTTTTTGGACATTTAGTTTTATAACATTTTTTTTTTTTTTTTTGAAATAGGAAACAACTCATTTCAATAGAGGCAAAGAAACTACATCCAAAAATGTTCCATCCACTGTTCTTAGAATTCAAGAGCAACCATCTCATAACCCTCATCCACATAAAGACACAAATGTAAATTTTGAATGCATTTGATTCTTTTTCATTTTCTTCATTTATAATTAGTTGGAAATTAAATTTTAAAGTCTTCTATGACAAAGAGACCTTTACATGCTCTCAGGTTCGCAAAATTCACACCATAAATTTGGAAAGACATTCTCATAGATCCATTCCACATGCTTCAAATTTGTGAAGCGAATCTCATATTCTTAAAGATGAAGTAAATGTTAGAAGAGATTTTAGTCATCGAAATAGTTTTCAAGATGGTTCGGCGGGTAGATATCAAATTCATTTTGATGAAAACATGATTGCAGTGCATAAAATGTTTCAACCAAAGATAGATAGCTTGTCAGTTGTCCAGATGTGCCACATTTGCCAAGAATCATATCCCATAATCCTTGTTATGAGACATTCTGAAGGACCTGTTTGCAGACAATGTAGGATTAAAAGAGGAGCCCATCATTTTTGTCGATATAATAACATGGATCCTGGTGAGCAACCTCATATTTTAAGAGTTATTACTCAAGTTGAAGAAATGCTAATAGCATGTGTGAATCCCATTTTTCAAGTGACACATGCACGAGGTGAACAAAATAAGTATAGTGGTCATACAATTAGCTTTCCTCAAGATATTTCTACAATTGTACAAAGCCTTCCCAGACGTGTTGAAGATATTGACTTTCTAATTGTGAGGAGACATGGCGCCAAGTCTAAATATTATGAATGTTATTTCAAAAGATATCGAGTGATGGATGCATTGCTTTTCAAAATCCAACGTGATCAATACTATCGAGATGTTGTAATTTATTATGATTCGGTGAATGCTCTGCCAGAAAGATCAACAGATGTCTCCTCCAAGCTTAAATTTGTTGATTGTCATATTGAAGAATCTGAGATCAATGAAACTAATAATAAAGAGATTCATGCTGACCATTTTCCTTCTCATCCTTCTTCGTTTGTTGCTTTCCTACTAAATGAACGAAGAGAAGTGGAATACGTTAGAGCATTTCTTGATAATGTTCATTCTTCACATGTTCAAGACATGGATTGGCCCACTATCAGAAGCTCTCCAATGAATGAATATAATACAAAGGGGTTATTCGATATGGCATTCCCAACATTGTTCCCCATTGTTGATTCTGATTGGTTGCAACCACGTATTTGTAATGTTGAACATCATGAGTATGCATTGCATCTTCTTAGGTACTATGATCAAAGATTTGGACGCCATCCTCGCTTTTTATATTACCTATTAAACATGATAATGTGGCATCGGAGCCAAGCAACTGCTACAGAAACTGTAAAGAAACATTTACATGATAACTCACCTACAACAGTTGAGGAGTTGTGTCACCAACTATTTGATTTACCAAATAATAAGTTACCTGAGCATATTATGTGGTTTGGTTCTTCTCTGAGAAGTACAATGGTATACTAGACTAAGTGTCGATCTGAATTGATGGACATGATTACTCAGTTAGGATGTCCATTTTTATTTTTTACTTTGAGTGCAGTTGACAAAAAGTGGCTAGAGTTGCATAACCTCATACCCATACATTCACATTCTCGTTCTTCAAATGAGCATCGTATGAAAATTGAGAATGTTATCCAGTACCGTCATATTGTTGTGGCATTTATGCACCACAGATTCAATATTTTTCGAGAGGAAGTTATCCAAAAATATCTTAAAGCTAAAGACTTTTGGTACAAGTTTGTGTTGAATTTCTTTTCTATAATTTTTCAACTTTTATTATGATTCTATTTATATTGTTTGTAGTAACTATATCTTCATTTATTTCAGATATGAGTGGAAACATAGAGGTTCAGCACATATCCATGGTTTCCTATGGTTAGAAGGTGCTCCTGACATGGAAATACTTGATTGGTCAAATAGTTCTGATGTACAACTTGCAAAGATATTCTTCGACAAATATGTAACTGCATGGAATCCACGTGACATACATCGTCACAACATAATGGTTCCACAAAGCCTCAATGATGACCCTTTCCTATTGAATACTGGTCAGATTTTCTCTTCTAATCCTCATAATGATTACGAAGAATTGTTAAACTGTGTCCAAAGGCACACAAAGTGTACTATGGATTCTTGTTTGCGCAAAAAGGGCACTATTCTAACATGTCAGTACAATGCTCCATGGGATCTTTGTGGTGTGTCAAGATTGTTCATAAATGATCAAGGAAGAGAAAAATATGAGCCAACAAGAAATGATGACAAGCTTAATGTACATAACATTGACCTTCTAACAATGTGGCGTGCAAATGTTGATTTCCAGCCAGTGCTTTCTCGATATGCTGCATTGAAATACATTTCTAAGTATGCACAAAATTAGAAAAAGGTATGAAAGTTATCATCATATGTTAACCAAAATTTCAAATTCTATTGCCACTGATGATCATGCTTTATGTGCATATAGAAAGTTTCTTGAAAAAACGATTGTTGACCATGACATTGGAGCACAAGAAACATGCCATATGTAGCTTAGCTACATCTTGTTGTTTGTAATCAAAAATTTATTTCCTTAAATGTTGGAAGAAATGTTTTTAGGAAAATATCAAGGGATGGCTTGCAATGTTCATCTGAGAATACTTTCATTCAACATTATCGCAAGAGACCTTTTTTCCTTGAACATCAATCTTTGATAGAAACAACAAGATCTTGGGCATTTGATAGCAAGCATAAACAATATCCATGGAAGCCTAGAGATTTTCATGCTATTGTTAGGGTTTGGCCATGGTTTTATTCTATTTCTAGTGAGGATTCAGAGGAATTTGAAACCTTTTGTTGGACAGAATTGCTATTGTACAAGCCATTTCTTAACATTCTTGCAGAAATTGGCCTTTCAGCTAAAATTATTATTGAAAGTTGGAGGAATTTTCGATATCGAGCATGGCATATTGATAGACACCCATCAATTATAAACAATATTGAAGATGAAGAAGATGGTGATTTTTCTAACCAGGAAATGAATCTTGAAGATGATTTTCAAAATGGCAGCTTTTCTCTTGTTTGGTTCCACCAAATGATGTGAATGTTTCTGATCTTCACACCCTTGGTCGAAGGGACTTTGATATATCCTTTGACTGGAAAAGTACAACTATTTTTGATGATGTTGTAGAGGAAGCTATTAATTTTATAAGGAATGCAAAATCAGCGGGTGATATTGTTGACCTTTCAAACAGAACATTTGCATCTCCAGATTCTTTGTCGAAAAAACAATGACTTTCTTTTGAAATTGTCTTAAGGCACTTTGTAGAAATATGAGATTCGTGAAGCTCCTCTTATGATTATTCAAGGCAATGTGGGCACTAGGAAGTATTTCCTTATCCATTGTATTTTTGAATCTCTTTCTAATTCATCAAGTGATGGAAGAAGCCCTTTGCTTCTTCTTGCCCCAACAAGAATATCTTCTTTTAATATACATGCAAAAACAATACACTCAGCTCTAAAAATTCCAATTAAAGATATGCAGCCACTACAGGGGTAGTCACTTGCAGCATTCCAAGAAGAAATGTGACATGTTAGATATATATTGATTGATGAAATGAGCTTTCTAGGATCAAAGTTGTTTATGAAAATAGATGTTCGATTATGAGAAGCATTTCCAGAGAAAAAGAATTGTCCTTTTGGTGGTAGATCCATCATCCTTGTGGGTGACCTTGGCCAACTACCTCCTATTAGAGATAAGCCTTTCTATGCAGGTAATACGGTAGGGAAAGTCTTGTGGAACAAATTCAACATTGTTGTTAGTCTTGACACAATCTTTCGCCAACAAGGGAATAATGAGAAACAATCTTATTTTCATAGAGTCCTCAATAACATAAGAAACATAGAACCCAATGTTGAACATTGGGAGTTTCTTATGTCTTAGGCTAATATGAGGTTGCATCCTACATAAAGAGATTTATGTAATGCAACAGTTCACATGTTTCCAACAAATAATTTGGTCTCCTTACATAATAGGCATATGTTAAAATCATTAAATTCTCCAATTGCACGATGTGTTGCTGAGTATTCAAGGTGTTTAGAAATTGGTGGTGTTGATGATGATCAATTGGACCGTGAAGTTTTGTTGTGTCATGGTTAGCGTATTATGTTGACATGTAATTTATGGGTTGAAGCTGCCTTGGTGAATAGTGCACTTGGTTTTGTTAAGGATATATTATATCTGCCTACCTCTAAGCCACCTCGACTTCCAATGTTCACAATTGTTGTTCTTTTTAAGTATGTTGGTGTTCCATTTGATGCAAGAAATCCAAACATTGTCCCTATCACCTCAATGATAAGAGGAAATTGAAAACAAATTCCTTTGAAGATGGCATGGGCTCTTACAATCCACAAGTCACACGAATTGACTTTAGAACAAGTGTTAGTTGATATCGGGAATAAAGAGCAGCAAGGCCTTTCCTTCACAACCATATCAAGAGTGAAATCAATAGATGGTTTAAGTATTTCACTGCCTTTCTCTTTCCAACGTTCTGCCAAGATGAAAGATAGCGCATATGTTACAATTAGGAAGAAGGAGGAGGAGCGATTGAAGTCCATATCGCTATGAAATACAACTAATAACATTATGACCTTCTTTATAGTTTTGAACTTCAATTTTGTCATGGAATTATTTGATGTAAAAAAATATATATATATATATGTTAAGACTCAATGTTCTTTCTGTGGTTGCAATGTTGGTTAAATTGATTATTTTAAATACTAATGTTGTTTTTATGTACAAAATTATATATCTCTAGTCTTAAAATATCCTGTTATGTTGTTCTTCTTTAAATCCAAATTGTGCAATTTAGATGTGTTTTTTTCATTTATGTTGCTTTGCTCCAATGGGAGTGTTATTATTGTATATCTTTCGCTTGCATTTCTGATTTTTGTGTTCTTCTGTGTGGATCCCTTCACTTTTTTCACTTCTTTCATAAATGAAAATACTGTTTACATTTATAATATTATTGTTGGGATTTCATGTTCTAGGTGTTTATATCAATATTCTTGAGATTTATACTATTAATACATTCATGTATTGATATCAATGTATTTATGGCTTAAATTCTATTTACTTTTTACAATGTAGTGTTATAAATATGTTATTATTAATGCAGTGATGATTTATCATGTTTTAGTGCTTTATGGTTTGCAATGTGGTTCTTATATTGGTCTTTATTTATGTTTTTATTATTTTTTTGTGTTATAGCATTATTTATGTTTATATATTGATGCCATGGATTTACGGCTTAGGTTTGGTTTACTATTTCCTTAGGTTTATAATATTAAATGATTAGGTTTATTTGTTCTTTAAGTTTGTAATATTAATAATTCGTTCAGTTTATCATTTATTCCCTTTGTTTTATTTATCCCCACTATTTAATTTCTAAATAATAGTCCTAAGGTTTAATATTAATCCTTACATTTACAATGTTTATTCCTTCAATTTATTGACATGCTACTTTCATAATATTAACAATCCCTAGTGTTTATTGATCCATTAGGTTTATAATATTCATAGTCATGTGGGTTGATCAATCTGTTGGGTTAAAAAAAATAATTCCTATTAATCACTTGCCATTTTTGATCCCTTTGGTTTCTAATACCCTTGACTTTATTAATTCTGAATGGTTTATAATATCAAATTATTGGTTTTCTTCATTCTTCAACTTTTTAATATTAATAATTCCTTGGGTTCATAATCCCTTGAGGTTTTAGTGTTAATCCCTTGGGTTTATTATTCCTTTGGGTTTATTATATCAATTCCTTTGGTTCATTATTCCCTTGGGTTTATATTATTAGTCCCTTTTGTTTAATAATATTGCCTTAGGTTCATAATCCCTTGGCGTTTTAGTATTAATCCGTTGGGTTTATAATATCAATCGCTTGGGTTTTAGTATTAAACCCTTAGGTAATAATAAACAAAAGGGACTAATATTATAAACCCAATGTATACAAACCCTAAGATAACTATTAAAAATACTAAATTCTAATAAATATATCTATACATTATTATAATAATAATATATATAATATTATTATAATATTATAATCATATATTATTATTATTATTATATTTTATTATTATAATAATAATACAATATAATTGTTATGATTTTTTTTATAATTTTAAATTATTATATTATTTTAATAGTATAATGATAATCTAATATTATTATGAGCTATTCTTATTATTAATTAATATATATCAGGAGTTTATATTATTAATATAATATTTATATAATAATATATATAAATAATCTGGTTGTTAATATTTATATAGTTATTAATAATCCTATATAGTTATTTATATAGTTATTAATAATCCTAAATACCAGTAATAATTAACCCATTACACCCACAGTATGCATGTGAAATGCATCAGCCCATTTGTCCCACGTATTTTAACTCTCTAAGGAGTCAAAATCTCCAACCTCCAATGGTTAAGGCCCTATTAATCAACATAGGCTAACCAACATACAATATTCACTTATCGAGACTTTAATCACCCCTTGACCTTCAAATAAGACTTTATTAAAGCCTTTCTTTTAAATCCTTCCTATCGAACTAAAACCCTCTCATTAACCTTTATATATGTTAATATCGGGACTTTCTTTACCCTTCTAAACCTTCGTTACCCCTTAACCACATGTATATATAACCATTCCTTCTTTAAACCTTGGTTATATATGTTTAAATGCATAAACCTTCCGTTGGTGCTATTTTCCTTTATAAACCTTTTACAAAGGAAATGCCCACAAAACATACCTTTTCGCTTTATACTTTCCTCTTTATCGCAATCGCCATAGTCTCTGCTCGTCCCTTTTTTACTTTGACTTTATGCCATTTTCATTGTTTCCTCTATGGGATTGGAGTTTTCTTTGGGGTTTACATTTATAATATTATTGTTGGGATTTCATGTTCTATGTGTTTATACCAATATTCTTGAGATTTATACTATTAATACATGCATGTATTGATATCAATGCGTTTATGGCTTAAATTCTATTTATTGTTTAGAATGCAGTGATATAAATGTGTTATTATTAATGTAATGATGATTTATCATGTTTTAGTGCTTTATGGTTTGCAATGTGCTTCTTATATTGGTTTTCATTTATGTTTTATAGCATTATTTATGTTTACATGTTGATGCCATGGATTTAGGGTTTAGGTTCGGTTTACTATTTCCTTGGGTTTAAAAAATTAATTCCTATTAATCCCTTGCCATTTTTGAACCCTTTGGTTTCTAATATTTTTCCCTTGGGTTTATTAATTCCCAATGGTTTATAATATCAAATTGTTGGTTTTGTTCCTTTTGTTTTTGGGAAAAGTATCTACTCAGAACGCCCCTATCCCACTCTAAGGTGTGACAGTGCCTTAGCAACAAACAAGGAAAACTACTTTCGTATTCTTCTTTATGAAATGTAAATGAAGAGGAAGGATGTAACTAACCTGTGTCTTGCGCTAGTTTGTTGATCCAATCGCTCTCCTCTTTGTTCGCTTCCCGCTGCCTGCTCCCTTACTTGCCCAGCTTCACCAAGTTCCTGCAAGATCACAGAAGAGGAAAACTACACAAAAGACATAGATTTACATTCATAAATAGCTTAGGATCAGATTTAAGCTAAACATGCAAATATAACAAAACATCATTGATACACAAGCATGTAGGAGAAACTCAAATAGTTTTATTGATATAATAAGAAGATCCAAGAGGAGATACAACCAAGTGAGTCCCGATCCAGCATCTACCTCCCAGCAAAGGAATCCCTTCCTCACCTCCAACAAAGCATAAATCACCCAATGCACTAATCTCAATCTCAAAACCAACAGCAATTCTCTGCAAAGTACAAAATTCCAGCCTCTGGATCTCTAGGATGAGGGATCCATATATAGATGTATGCAAAGAGGATGAGTCAGCTTATGTTTTGACTTGTGGCTTCTCTCTATCAGTTCTTTCTTCCACTTGGAGACTGAGAGCCTCTTACTCATCACTGGTCGAATTCAGTGAGGCAAGTGTCATTGGAGAAGATTCTGGAAGCTTCCATTGTCTTTCCACCTCGTTGAATGACTTTGCCATTTGTCATTTCCCGCTCAACGCACCCTGGTAGTGCATTCACCTGTGTTGCAATGCACCTAGCCAGTGTATTTGGGTGTTTTGCAACGCAGGCAGCTAGTGGAGCATCTGAATTGATCCTGATTTGACTAGTTTTGAGTAGTTTCCAGTGGAGAACTTCTGGGAGAAGCTGTAATTTGTTGACCTTGTTTCTTTAGGAGCTGGAACAACATCTTTAGGGACTTAGGATCCCTTGATTTATGGACATTTCATGCTTATAGCTGTAAGGCACAAAAATGTCTATAACAGTTGCCCCCAAAAGTATGAGGCCGTTTATCAGGTGAAATGCTTTATTAGGAGGATCCGAAGTTCTTTCAATGCTGGGAGGAGACCTGTAATAAGATACAATACAATACATCATCTTCATACTATTTTCATGATCTAGCTGAGGCGGGCATTCCTATGCTCAGCTTTATAAAATCATTTTCATGTACATAGGACAGACAATCGTCTGATGGTAGACTGATGATTCTGGTGAAGTCATCATCCCTTTTGGTAGGATGATTATCTGTGCTGCAATGCTGTACATTTCAATGTCTTTATTTTTCCTGAATATATATCGCAGCCCGGATGGATGAAACTAGATCCGGGGTCTTCAATCTCGTCCGATCTTCACTCGAAGTACAAGTCGATCCATGTGAGAATTGTTTTGAAGTCGAACATGGAAAGACATCGCTTGATTACCAGTCAATGATGTAAACTGTTAACAAGCGCGAGAGGAATCACCGATAATGATAATGACCCTCAAGGTACTGTAGTACAATTCACGTGGTGTGAATAAAGGACTTGGCATCGAACACCACGCAAAATCTTTCGGTCGAAGGTCATTGATGTATACCTGTCGCCGGAAGTGAGAAACTTGCCATTGAGGCATGCAAGCTTCAAAGTACTGAAGGGGTGTTCCTAGATCAACTTCTTGGATAATGAACTGATGTCGACAAGGAGCGATCCATCAAAGGGGGCCTTAATGAATCCAACATCAATGACATAGAACGGAGCAAATGATTTTGATGGAGGTGAAAACGATCTGGTGATATATGGTTCAGGGTGGCGGTCATGAAAGAATGGAGTATAATGTATGGTAGTGGATGGGACATGGTTGACTTCTCTGGGTGACTTCTCTTGAACATGTTGGCGACACTTATGTGATGGATTGGTAGCATTTACCCCAAAAGTGGATGGTATGGCGTGACCATGGTGATGTGACCGGTGAATGAAACAACCCAACCCGACTCTGGCATGGACTGGAAGTGTCATGTTCAAGAGCGACTTGCTACCAATAAAGTTTCTTTGAGTTTTCTTCCCAATTTTTCCCCAGTCATTTCCGACCAGTACCTCTTTATTTTTGTCAAGCTTGAGGAGGATAACATATGCTTGTTCTATAATTTTCCCTTCGGGCAAACCCATCGCTATGTTTTAACGAGCCTAGCGATAGTGAAACTCGTTCTTGTCTAAAGACAAGTTTGTCGCTATTAATCTTTTTAACGAGTCTAACGACAAAGATAACTCGGTCCTTTTCCTTTTTAGGGAGTCTGAAAAGGTACGTAAAGTTAACTTCGGAATTCCTTTTTCGTCATCTAATCCCTTAAGTCCGAAAAAGTATAAAACAATACAGAAGGGATGAATTTTCGATAATTTTAACGAGACGAACAAAACAAGCACTCGATCTTTTTGTGCAATAATCCCTCAGGTCCAAAAAGATTAAAATCTAGAGGAGGGATAGCACTTCCGGTTGCTTTAACGAGCTGGAAGGCCAAGACTCGGCAATCTTTTCATATTTTACGAGTCAGATGAAAAGAGCTTAAAGAAGACTCGCCTTTTGAGGAACGAGTGATAAAATGGGTAGCAGCTGATTCCAGGTAAGGTTTGGAATTTTCCAATCACGGCAGTGTCACAAGGATGGCTAGTGAAATCACTCTTCGCAACTGTTCCTCAAAATGGGTAAACAATCAAAAGGAGGTGAATGATCGGCCAATGGAAAAGTGGAGGTGACGGTGCAAACACGACCAAGGCTTTAATGGCTGAAGTACTACATTCACGGTGGTTATTTACTGGAGGATAGTTCATTTTTTAACGAGATTAAACGCGGGTTGAAACACTTGCTCGGTCTTATGTTTATTTTTTAACGAGCTTGGACTATGTGCTAAAACTACTCGATAAATCCAGTCATATGATAAGAATGTCTCATATAAAAATGACAACTTTTATATTTTTGCCCCACATCCTCTCTTTATGCAAGTAAAATGACGACTAATCATACGAGTTTAAAGGGTTAGCCTACAGGTTTAAAGGGAGGACCTAAAAAATTAAAAAATAAATAGTCGACCTTCGCTTGCATTCCAAAAGGTTTGCATGCCCCCAGGTATAAAACAGAGTTTCGAAGTTACCTCTACTTTGGTCCGTTAAAACATTTGTTTTCCCGGGAGAGGTCTACCTCTTACAGGTTACCCAAAGATTGTTCTACTCGCAGTGCAAACAAAACACTTCTTCGGCGATGTCTACCGAAATAGACAAAGGTGAGTGGCGAGATCAACCAACTCTCATAACTTTGACAAGAGAATTTTATTCTAGAACAACCCCTCTTCCAATCACGGACGGGGTACGGACTAGTCACATTCTCCCGCGGAAACCTACTCTATACCCGAAGTTTTCCTGCCGAAGCAGATCAGGATGCATGCCCCCTGGGTTTCAGTCATATCCTCCCGGATTACTCGCGCTCATCGGGAGGACGGACTAGGACTTGAGACATTTCTTGCGTGAAGAGACCATTTAGGGATGGTATATGACTATTTACGATGCGTGATCCAGGAAATGAAAGCTGGTCCACGAGCTTGACCACTCTTCCTTTGTGCGGAAAACACATTACTCTAAAGAGTGAGGAGACGATGGCTCCCATGCAATAAATATAGTCTCGTCCAAGGAGTAGGTTATAATCCAAGGGTCCTTGAACGACCATTATGTTCATTTGAACTGTCTTCCCTTTCAATGTTATGGGCACATTGGGGAGAATCCCTAAAGGTCGACTGGTTCCTTTATCAAAGCCTGCCAGATTTCTCATTTCAGGCAAAAGCGATGGCGAACCAAGCGCTTTCCAAGCAATAGAGGAAAGGATACTCACAGAAGCCCCCTCATCAATGATGGTACCAGCCATGACCATTCTGTATATTTGAACGATAATTCGGAATGGTATGCTTGCTGGTAAACGGGGTCTGCCTAGCTGGTTCCAGTCGAAGGATACAACTAGGTTGCTTGGAGGTGGGACCGAGTAGACGGCCGGGTATGGCTCTGACAAACTTCCTTCCTGCGATAAAGGAATGGGTGGATTGCCCCCGTGTTCGTTGGAGTCTGTGTTGATGAAGAGAATTTGGATGGTGTCATCCTTATCCTCTTCAATGACTGTATCATTCGAAGATAAAACCTCTGAGGGCAAGACTGGGTCAACTGTCGCCTCGACCTTTTGACTTTCGTCTGGTATGGATTCAGTTGGTTTATCTTCAATGATAGACGCTTCAGCCGACCACTTGAGCGGGCCAGCTGGATTCTCAACTAGTGACGGACTTGGCAAGAGTTTTTTGTATCCAGGAGGAAGTCGCAATGGTGAAACCGGATGATCATCCAAAACTCTTTTAGCCTCGTCTAAGAAGGGACAACGGTGGAGGGCATGGTCGCCTTCGCACAGTCTACAGGGAAATCTAGCTTTCCCTTTTTGTCCTGGGGCTTCACTTTCACTAGTTGACAGTGTACTTTCAACATGATCTCCAGAGGTTGATGACACCGGATTGTGCAAACGAGGAGACCAGTCCCTTAGTATCCGGGGGATGCAAGGACAATCTCTGTGAAAGTGGTCTCCTCTACAAATGACACATGGCGATTTAGGCCTGGTCGGTGTTGTGTGTGGATTTTCATTAGACGACACTTGTTTTCCCTTATTTGCCTTTGGCTCCTTCTTCTTCTTCTCTTTCTTCTTCTTCTCCTTCTTCTCCTTAGGAACTTGGTTTTTAGCTTTACCAGTCCCGTCAAGCGAAGAGGAAGGAAGAGAGGAAGAATTAGAGGAAGTAGAAGGTTGGTGGGAAATTCTGGACTCGTCTAACTGTTGATTCGACTGTTCAGGAATAGTGGTGTTCTGAATGACATTGGTTGAGAAGAGCCAAACTGGCAAGCCAATTGTCAGTCCTAGAAGCGACAATGTGGCCATATGGGGCGCACCAACATCTCCCCAAGAGGAGAAGGGAGTAGGATTTCCACCAAGGGGAATTCCTTGGTTGGTAGGCTCCATTTTCTCAACCTAAAGATCAACGCAGGAAAAAGGGTATGAATATTCCGTTTAAAATAAATTTTAACACGCTTTGACACAACTTTGTTTTTTCAGTTTTAAAGAGTCAAGAAAAAACAAAAGATGACTCTAGTCTCCTTCGATTTTTAATGAGCCTGAAGTGACAAGTGCTCAGATGTACCTTTTCTGTTAAGGAGTCTGAAAAGGAACGAAAGGGACTGCTCTGGAGATCTAGGTAGAGGGTGTGCCAAACCAATCGCAAAACCGCAGAATAATTTTTAGGGTACGGGCGGTCAATCTTCCTGAATGCTGTGTTCAGTGCATTGCGATCAGTACGGCGGCCGACACGGCTTCCTATGGATAAAGGTTTTATGCCTATAGGGGTCTCCCAATATATACTCAACGGTACGTGGGAGCACAATCCGTACTGGCACTTATCGTCTCACAGTGGAGGAATCACCCAACCAACAGTGAGGACAACAGTTACCAGGCTTTACGACGCCGGAACACGTCTCTAGCCTAGACCTCTATGTTGTGCGTTAAGTTACAAAGCGTTGTTAAGTTCATTCAATTTATTTTAGGTTGATCTTTCTTAGAAGTTTGCCTTTTTGGATCACCACGAGATGTAGATGTAATTCCTAAATGCAGTCTAAAGATGATAAGCAAGCTTTTATCTCTTTTCAACAATGAAAATCCTAGCTACAAGGGGAAAAGAAAGACACAATCTTTTCTCAAAGAGCAAAGAGCACACTGTAAATGCACTTTTCCTAAATCAAGCCATACAAACTGTCAATATGCAAATGCACTTGTGCATGTATTTGTTTTTCACTTTCTTAATATTGATGCCTAAAAAGAAAGCTGTTGTACAAATTTGAATTCGATTTCAAGTGAAAAACACAAACAAGCTTCTTTTCGAAATCAAAAAGTAGAGACGATTACGACACTTTATGATTTTGAAGTAAACACTTGTTTCGACACTAGAAATTCACAAATTCAAACCAAAAGGCAAAAGTAAAAGCGCAATCAACTGTCAACAGCAAATAAACTTTCTCCTAAGATCAAAACGACACTTACGACAGATCTAGATCTAAGGGCGACAGTATGATCAGTTTACTTTTGCAATGGGAAACTGTAAATGACGTAACAAATACAAAAAAACAAATATAGTTTCTTTTATACAACTGAGGCGGAATTAAGGCAAAGAAAAGGGGTTTTCAGATAGGTACACACACTGATAACAGGCTGCAAAAATCAGAGGCAAAAAACTGGAAAAAATGAGCAAAGAACCTCAGCTAGGCAGGGCTAGGCTGATCAACGCACCTGCTACACAGAGAAACTGAATTGCAACGCAGGTAGCCCTCTCGGGAACTGTGTTGAAATGCAGAGTCTCTTCACAGAGTCTGCGCTGAAGCAGAAATGAGAATTTTCTCTGGGTTCTGGGTCACGGTTTGCAGTTTAATCTATGGTTTTTGGCCGGATAAAAGCTATCAGTAAGGTACAATCAGAGGGATGATTTAAAGGAGGACTAAGAGCTATCACAAAGGGCAATTAGAGAATTTGTGGATCAATTGTTTAGATCATAAACAGGCCCAGTGAATTGACTAGAGTAGCAGATCTCTACTTTGCATTTGTAAATGGCAAATGCAGTTCGATTCGCCACTCCTAAGTTTATGAGATGAACAACAATAGAAACACAAATAAACTAACTAGACACGATCCCCAGTGGAGTCGCCATTTTGTTGTTGGGAAAAGTATCTACTCAGAATGCCCCTATCCCACTCTAAGGTGTGACAGTGCCTTAGCAACAAACAAGGAAAACTACTTTCGTATTCTTCTTTATGAAATGTAAATGAAGAGGAAGGATGTAACTAACTTGTGTCTTGCGCTAGTTTGTTGATCCAATCGCTCTCCTCTTTGTTCACTTCCCGCTGCCTGCTCCCTTACTTGCCCAGCTTCACCAAGTTCCTGCAAGATCACAGAAGAGGAAAACTACACAAAAGACATAGATTTACATTCATAAATAGCTTAGGATCAGATTTAAGCTAAACATGCAAATATAACAAAACATCATTGATACACAAGCATGTAGGAGAAACTCAAATAGTTTTATTGATATAATAAGAAGATCCAAGAGGAGATACAACCAAGTGAGTCCCGATCCAGCATCTACCTCCCAGCAAAGGAATCCCTTCCTCACCTCCAACAAAGCATAAATCACCCAATGCACTAATCTCAATCTCAAAACCAACAACAATTCTCTGCAAAGTACAAAATTCCAGCCTCTGGATCTCTGGGATGAGGGATCCATATATAGATGTATGCAAAGAGGATGAGTCAGCTTATGTTTTGACTTGTGGCTTCTCTCTGTCAGTTCTTGCTTCCACTTGGAGACTGAGAGCCTCTTACTCATCACTGGTCGAATTCAGTGAGGCAAGTGTCATTGGAGAAGATTCTGGAAGCTTCCATTGTCTTTCCACCTCGTTGAATGACTTTGCCATTTGTCATTTCCTGCTCAACGCACCCTGGTAGTGCATTCACCTGCGTTGCAACGCACCTAGCCAGTGTATTTGGGTGCTTTGCAACGCAGGCAGCTAGTGGAGCATCTGAATTGATCCTGATTTGACTAGTTTTGAGCAGTTTCTGGTGGAGAACTTCTGGGAGAAGCTGTAATTTGTTGACCTTGTTTCTTTAGGAGCTGGAACAACATCTTTAGGGACTTAGGATCCCTTGATTTATGGACATTTCATGCTTATAGCTGTAAGGCACAAAAATGTCTATAACACCTTCTTCAACTTTTTAATATTAATAATTCTTTGGGTTCATAATCCCTTGAGGTTTTAGTGTTAATCCCTTGGATTTATTATTCCTTTGGGTTTATTATATCAATCCCTTGGGTTCATTGGTCCCTTGGGTTTATATTATTACTCCATTTGTTTAATAATATTGCCTTAGGTTCATAATCACCTGGGTTTTAGTATTAATCCCTTGGGTTTATAATATCAATCACTTGGGTTTATTATTCCCGAGTCAAACATGGTTTACTATAATGTCGACCATGGCCCAACATGGAATTGTGATAGGAATTGTCTCAATATGTAAATCAATGATAGTCGATCATGTTTATTTTAATGTTTATAATATTAGTCCCTTGGATTTAATATTATTCCCTTGGGTTCATAATCCCTTGGGGTCTTAGTATTAATCCCTTAATTTTATTATTCATTTGGGTTTCTCATATTAATCCCAAGGGTTTATTATTCCATTAGGTTTATAATATTGATTATGGTAAACCATTGTCAATCATAGCCAACCATGCTTGAATGTCACATTGTGACAAGGATTGTCACACCATGAAAATAAATAATAATCCCTTGGGTTTATTATTCCTTTCAATTTATTATATCAATCCCTTGGGTTTAATATTATTCCCTTGGGTTCATAACCTCTTGGGTTTTTATAATGTAAATAAGTTGGGTTTACTATTCCCTTAGGTTTATAATATCAATCATGGTCAACCATTGTCAATCATAGCCAACCATGGTCAACCGTGTTTGAATGTTGCATTGTGACAAGGATTGTCTCACCATCAAAATAAACCATGTTTATTTTAGTGTTTGTAGTATTTATACTTGGGTTTATCAATATTGGGTTTATAGTATTAGTCCTATGGGTTTAATATTATTCCCTTCGGTTCATAATCCCTTGGGGTTTTAGTATTAATACCTTAGTTTTATTATTCCCTTGGGTTTATAATCTCAATCCCTTGGGTTTATTATCCCCTTAGGTTTATAATATCAATCATGGTCAACCATGGTTGATTAGCACATTCTGACAAGGATTGTCTCACCGTAAAAAAAATCATGTTTATTTTGATGTTTGTAGTATTTACATTTGGGCTTATGATTGTTGGGTCTATAGTATTAGGGCCTTCAGTTTAACATTATTCCATTGGGTTCATAATCCCTTGGGATTTTAGTACTAATCCCTTGGGTTTATTGTTCATTGGGGTTTTAGTATTAATCCCTTGGGTTTACTGTTCATTTGGGTTTATAATATCAATCCCTTGGGTTCATTATTCCATTTGGTTTATAATATCAATCATTGTAAACCATTGTCAATCATAGCCAAACGTGGTCAATCATGGTTGAATGTCGCATTGTGACAAGAATTGTCTCACCATCAAAATAAACCATGCTTATTTAGGTGTTTGTAGTATTTATATTTGGGTTTACCAATGTATGGTTTATAATATTAGTCCCATGCTTGAATGTCACATTTTGACAAAGATTGTCTCACCATGAAAATAAAACATGTTTAATTTAGTGTTTGTAACGTTTATATTTGAGTTTACGAATATTGGGTTTATAATATTAGTCCCTTGGGCTTAATATTGTTCCCTTGGGTTCATATTCCCTTGGGGTTTTAGTATTACTCCCTTCAATTTATTATTCATTTGGGTTTATAATTAGTGTTTGTAGTATTGATATTTGCCTTTACTCAATGTGAAGTTTATAATATTAGTCCCATGGGTTTAATATTATTCCCTTGCCTTCATAATCCCTTGGGTTTTAGTATTTATTCCTTGGGTTTATTATTCATTTGGGTTTATAATATCAATCCCTTGGGTTTATTATTCCCTTTCGTTGATAATATAAATCATGGTAAACCATTGTCAATCATAGCCAAACATCATCAACCATGGTTGAATGTCGCACTGTGACAAGAATTTTCTCAGCATCAAAATAAACCATGTTTATTTTAGTATTTGTAGTATTTATATTTGGGTTTACCAATGTTGGTTTTATAATATTCATCCCTTGGTTGAATGTCACATTTTGACAAATATTGACTCACCATGAAAATAAACCATGTTTATTTTAGTGTTTGTAGTGTTTATATTTGGGTTTAACAATGTTGGGTTTATAATATTAGTCCCTTGGGTTTAATATTATTTGCTTGGGTTCACCCTTGGGGTCCTAGTATTAATCCTTTGGGTTTATTATTAACTTGGGTTTATAATATCAATCATGGTCATCTTTATAATATCAATCCCTTGGGTTTATTATTCCCTTAGGTTTATAATATCGATCATGGTCAACCATTGTCAATCATAGACAACCATGGTCAACCATGGTTGAATGTCACATCGTGACAAGGATTGTCTCACCATGAAAATAAACCATGTTTATTTTAGTCTTTCTAATATTTATATTAGGGTTTACCAATGTTGGGTTTATAATATTAGTCCCTTGGGTTTAATATTATTTCCTTAGGTTCATAATCCCTTGGGGTTTTAGTATTAATCCTTTGGGTTTATTATTAACTTGGGTTTATAATATCAATCATGGTCATCTTTATTAATCTCTTGTATTTGTAATATCAATCCCTTGCACTTCTTGATCCCTTAGGTTTTTAATATTTATCCGTTGGGTTCAATAATTCCTTGGGTTTATAATATTAAACCATTGGGTTTATTAGTTCTTCGGGTTTATAATATTAGTCCCTTTCATTGATAACATAAATCATGGTAAACCATTGTAAACCATAGTCAAACATTGTCAAGCATGGTTGAATGTCGCATTGTGAGAAGAATTTTCTCAGCATCAAAATAAACCATGTTTATTTTAGTATTTGTAGTATTTATATTTGGGTTTACTAATGTTGGTTTTATAATATTAGTCCCTTGATTGAATGTCACATTTTAAGAAAGATTGTCTGACCACGAAAATAAACCATGTTTATTTTAGTGTTTGTAGTGTTTATATTTGGGTTTAACAATGTTGGGTTTATAATATTAGTCCCTTGGGTTTAATATTATTTCCTTGGGTTCATAATCCCTTGGGGTTTTAGTATTAATCCTTTGGGTTTATTATTAACTTGGGTTTATAATATCAATCACGGTCATCTTTATATTATCAATCCCTTGGGTTTATTATTCCCTTAGGTTTATAATATCGATCATGGTCAATCATTGTCAATCATAGACAACCATGGTCAACCATGGTTGAATGTCACATCGTGACAAGGATTGTCTCACCATGAAAATAAACCATGTTTATTTTATTCTTTCTAATATTTATATTAGGGTTTACCAATGTTGGGTTTATAATATTAGTCCCTTGGGTTTAATATTATTTCCTTAGGTTCATATTCCCTTGGGGTTTTAGTATTAATCCTTTGGGTTTATTATTAACTTGGGTTTATAATATCAATCATGGTCACCTTTATTAATCTCTTGTATTTGTAATAGCAATCCCTTGCACTTCTTGATTTTAATATTTATCCATTTGGTTCAATAATTGCTCGGGTTTATAATATTAAACCATTGGGTTTATTAGTTCCTCAGGTTTATAATATTAGTCCCTTTTGTTTTTCTTAGGTTTCTGATGAAAACAGATCTTGGGGGTTAACCAAAATCCCTTTCCTTAAAAAAATATCGATCTTGAGGCCTATGAGTTATGGCCCACTAAGCCTATCGGAAGCATTTCTTTAGGGCTTGAGCCTTTCAACCATGGACCTACATTAAATCTGAGCCATATAACTTTATCAGGGATTTTATACTATCGAAATCATTACATATAGGCCTTTAAGCCTTAAAACCCCTTTAACCATTCATCTATCAGAATACAGGGAATACACGAGAAAACCATGAAAGCCTGCTCCGAACCCTTAGTTCGGACTTCAAAATTCATACACCCACATCTATAAAGATGATCGGGTCTACTCTTTTGACCTTTCCTTAGCTCAGATTTCCAACAACCAACTTCTGATTCCTTCAATCACTGATTTATGTCTATCGGCGTATCAACATTCTGCCACATCGCGTTATCGCAACATTCATAAACTGTTAGTCCTTGACCTCCCTGATATGCGATCACCGATCACATCTAGACCTTCAATCTAGGCTCTTGATCCAACTGTTAAACACACATGGACAGCAAAGACAATGTGAAAGATAAAACATGCAATACATTTTTATTAACATGAGATATACATTTATAGTACATTATGTGACTCTTGGGTTTCAGATCCCAAGGTCCCTTGGACTGCTTTTGTCCATTCGACTTCCACACTAACCCATTGAGGATTAGGTGTCCAACATTCCCCCCCTTAATCCGAAGGGTTATGTATGAGTCCAAGAAGAGAGCTGTAATACAAAATGTGCAAAAAATGCATGGCAGCACTAGGCTGAATGTGCTCTATGAAATGTTGGTAAAAAAAGGGCAGTGGTTTAAGGATGACCACCAACACTGGAACGCTTAGTGCAGTTCCCGGAACTCTTCCAAAACTGGCAAGAAACTGAAGTTTTCTGCTAGAGGAAGTGATCCTATTGTTTTAAAGAGGGAAACCTTCAACCATAAAAGGGAGGTCTCACCCCACATAAAAGGTAAAACTTCAACCTGAAAAGGGAAGTCTCAACCTGTGTTGGTTTAAGGATAACCAACAACTCTGGAATGCTTAATGCAATTCCTGGAACTCTTCCAAAATTGGCAAGAAGCTGGAGTCTTCTGCTAGAGGAAGTGTTCTCAATTGTGTTCCTGGAATGCTTCCAAAACTGGCAAGAAGCTGAAGTCTTCTGCTAGAGGAAGTGTCCCAAATTGCCAACTGAAGGCATGTTCACGGGCATCTTTGTCTCTGGCTACAACTCTGAAACTGGTGTGGCAGGTTGTGGCTCAGGCTCGCTTGATGTGACTTTGAAGCTTGTAGATGACCATCATTTCCCCCCCTGTCAGATACAAGGTGAGATGATGGAGGAAACTCAACTGCAAGACTGTTCAATATTCTGGAACAAGTTCTGACATGTGTTTGGAATATCTTCTTGGCTTTTGATTCCCATTGCCAAGAAGCGATCCATCCAAGATGAATCTTTGTTCTTGCAGGACGTTTGTTTCTGAAGCATCTGTGTGAAGAATGACTGGTTTTATGACAGTGCTTACATGGTTGAAGATCAAAACAGTGATCTTTCAAATGGCCAACTCGATCACAGTGTTGGCATTTTATAATCTGTTGTTGTTGTTGTTGTTGTTGTTGCTGTGGAAGAGGGGAAGAGTCTGGATCAGCTGAAGGTGAACTGTCATGAATGAACCCAGCACTCTGAAACTGAATGGGCTTGGCATAGTCTGGAATATGAAAGGACAAGTCCTTGTCATATCCAAGACCAGTTCTGTGCTTGTTGTGGACAAGCTGTTCCCAAGGTCTGATGATGGGCTTGGGAAGTGCAGACTGAGTTTTTGCATCTGCATGTACAATTGCTGCTTTATTTGAATGAACTGTAACATTATTAACATGTTGCTGATGGGTGGTTGTCTCAATGTTCTGAACAAAAACAGGTTCAGAATGGTGTCTATTTTGATGTAATTCTTCTTGCTGTAGCTGAGATTCAAGCTGCAAAAAATCGATCTTTTCCTGTGCATTTTGTAAACATGTCTGAATTTCTGAGAGAGATCCTTTGCTGATTTGTAATGTGTCATCAACAGTAGATAATATCAGAGTTTTAAGGAACTGTAATACTTCACTGGTTCTGGCCATTTTTCCTTCAATGTCTGATTTACACCTTAAAAAACTGATCACAACTACTACTCAATGCAGAAAAGTAATATCTACTCATAGTACACAGCAATATCCTTTATAAATGTCAGCAAATGATCAGTGTGCAATATAAAGGATTACAATCAGCTCACCAAAATCTTTATGCAGCAGTGGAATCAAGGAATTAATGCACTATAATGAATTTTAAATACAATTCCACAACTGGGGCAGCAGCAACTGCAAACTTGCTTGGATCCTTCAAATACTCCTTCACTCTTCAACGTATATCAACACTTCAGTATCAGCTAATGAGAAGAATATACAGCCACACAAATAGTCTCTAAATGGCATCCAAATTGTGACAAACTCATTCTGGTATGGTAGAAATTGACCCAGAATACCAACAGACCAACCAGCAGCAATATATTAAGTAACTAGATAACTGTGTTTGAGCTCCTCCAAGTACAAACACTTTATAATTCGGCTCAGATCAGGAAGATGAACTCAGCGAGGCGAGCTTTGAATCAACTGTTCACGAGTCCCCTCTCCAATGCCAAAGGAGTACTGACTCTGAAATCTTATTCTGTTAAGTAAATGGCCAATTTAGCATTGCAATTAACAAATTGTCTCAAGAAATCCGACCTATGTAGATTCACAACTCAATTTCATCAGTGAACATAAATATTTGAGTTGCCTTCAACCAAATTGTACACTGAATATCAAAAGGGATCACCACCACTGTTTTTTTTTTTTTCTGACTGGAAAATTTAGCATATATTTCAAAGGCTTTGCACTAATACTTGACAATTTATTTTCGATACATCAAAACAAAGCTGTTGCCTTTCATTTCCAGCAAATCTCGATCTGCATTAACCCTCAAAAATTTATAAAACAGATATGCAGAGTTCTACAGTAACATTCTTGTGTAACTTTAAACTGATGCTCCTTCGTTTGTTTTCTTGTGACAAGAAATTTGTAGTTTGTGGCACAATTCCTTTATTTCTCGTAATGTGACCAAAGCTTTATGTTCAGAATCCAAGGAATGGTGCTGCGGCTAAAGAGAGAAAATTGTTTCTACTCTGCCATTGCTTGCTGCTTCAAATGTAAAACACCTTTTACTAGTTGCAAATGAACCAGTCGATAAATGTTCGACTGCTGGAAAATGTTGCCAAATGTTGAAGCCACCAAACACATCCCCAGGTAGTAGTTGTCAAGTGGTGTACAACTCCCTTGCTGTCACTTTTAGAACTCGTGGCTAGCTCAGAACTGGGGATTCAGTCATAGGAATTAAATCTGGCCATGTTCAACTGATGCACTCAGTCTTATGCATTCTCAGCAAACTCAGTACTTCGAATTCAAGGACTCAGGTGTGAACTTGTCTTCAGGTGGCAAAAAATCAACTCGAGTAAGAGATAACTTAGGCAGCAGCAAAAAATGAGTGGGTTCTCAAGACACCCGTCCAACTACCATGTTCACGTCTGCCATTGAAATTGAAATTGCAACAAACCAAAATAGAATATAACAGGGAACCAGACAAATATTCAAGACTTTCAGATGCCTGAAAACCTAGAGCAAATGCAGAAATTTCTTATAAGATATAACAGAAACTCCGCCGATATCAATCTTTCACACAAATCTAATGTTTATTCATCCAAGCTATAAAGCGTAACAACCTTATATATCTGATTGTAGGACTCCGCGATCGTTCCTATCTATGAACGTTGAGAGAGGCTTTTGGAAGACTCAATTCGGGGTTGCAGAAGATGCAAT
The DNA here is from genome assembly GCA_031772625.1 of Pinus tabuliformis. Taxonomy (NCBI): domain Eukaryota; kingdom Viridiplantae; phylum Streptophyta; class Pinopsida; order Pinales; family Pinaceae; genus Pinus; species Pinus tabuliformis. The sequence goes on from CM062815.1 coordinate 285,606,407, forward strand.
CCAGACACCGTCACTGCAGCTCAGACCTATAGATCAGGCTTTTCGGCTCTTAATCGCATCATGCGTGCTCTCCAAGCAATGTCGGATAGACTCGGGCAGCGTTTTCTACTGATATTGAAAGCCATTGCAAATATCTTGTAAAAGAATCTTCATACACTTAAATCTTCATACTGCCATTGCAAATCGTAGAACCCCACAGTTTCTATTAGACTCAAAACAGGGAATATCCTCATGTTTCGGGTGCTGGTCCTGACAATGCGTTGTCTCGAATTCTTTCAAATGATTCTTCACTTACAACAGAATCCAATTCTGGAGGAATGAAGCATAACGACTCCAGCCAATCTAGCAAAACGGAACCAGAAAAACATTTAGAGGAACACAACAATTATCCTGGGATCGTTGTTCATAACTCTTCCCATCGAAAGAGAAGCTCAGGTAGCATTGCAGAGGAGGATGTGGGCAAACGCAATCACGTTGCTTCAGTTCTTGAAAATGGAATGGAGACGTCCCAAAACAGCTTTTGCAGCTCTCAGATGTCGAAGATGTGCCAAGCACAAGGCCCGCAGTCTGGTGAACAGCTTATTAACAACACGTTCAAACAGAATCCAGTTCTCTATAACGCTATTGATTCACCGGGTGAAAGAGCAAATAGCCTACCACTGTCAGCGACCAAGAGTAGCCTCGTTCGTCACAGTAGCTCCCCTGCAGGAGTTTTGTCTCGGATGAATTCTGATGGTGAGGCAGCAAAACCTTTTTCCTTCTGAAATCCTACTTTCACACGTCAAAGGCAGGAAAACGATGAAAACAACGCGGACTGGGTCGAGAAAGGTTCAAAGAAACTGGAGAAAGTCGAAGGACATTCAAGTTCATTTTCAATTACAGACAGATTGAAAATTGGATATGAGAAAGGTAATGCTTATGACCCTGACGCGTCTAATTCGAACTTAGAGGAAAAAGGCAAGCCCTTGCATTCGATAGAAAATATAGATCAGAAAACTGAAGTTTCCACTGATGCGTCTAGTTCGGATTTAGAGGAAAGGGGCAAGACCTTGCATTCAATAGATAATAGATTTCAGAAAACAGAGGCAGACGCAGCACAACACACGACGCGTTGCAAATGAACGAGAGAGGCATTTGAGGACAGAATAATGGCAGAAGCGTTTTTGCATTTTTGCATGGGAGAATACAGAAAACGCATAGCTGACAAGCGCAGAGATACCGTGTCAGAGAATAATCACAGTGCTGTTATACCAGCGCTCCTACCACAGCGTTGTTTACTTAAAAACGCATATGAAAAAGGGCGCAGTCAATAAAATTGGCAGACAGACATCTCAGAACTGCTTGGACAGCGTTGGACAGCGCTGGCAATGTCAGGAGCAGCTAACACTTAGCTGAAGAAAAAATCGTGAGAAAATATTCCTGAGGTGCAGAATTGATGGTAGAAATGACTGCACAGAAAGGCCATAAGACAAATGGCTCACATTAATTATGCAGGGCAGGAATACGCCCGCTCTGATACCATGTTAAACACACATGGACAGCAAAGACAATGTGAAAGATAAAACATGCAATACATTTTTATTAACATGAGATATACATTTATAGTACCTTATGTGACTCTTGGGTTTCAGATCCCAAGGTCTCTTGGACTGCTTTTGTCCATTCGACTTCCACACTAACCCATTGAGGATTAGGTGTCCAACACCGACGGTCCATGATGCATCACATTATCACAATCGGTCTTTTCAATAGTCAAACCCCATTCACTCTAAAGCGCTGATCCAACCAAACTTTTGGACACGATAAGGGTATAGGTAAACTTTTATAAGTTTTCAAGTCTACTTTATGGATCCGCTAAGTTTTTTTGCATGATTTCTCAGTGTATTTTGATCGTGGTAAAGAGAAATGGTGTATGCGATAAGAGTGGACCCGAAGATTTATTAAGAGTGGCTTATATGAATTGATGTCCTTTATGTTAATCACATATCAGACGATATGGAGTTGTGTGTTAAAATGACCATGGGAATGGAAAGTTGTGATAGCGATAAAGGTGATCGTCGTTAAGTGTGCCAAGACTGTACCAAAAGCGAAAAAGGTATGGTTTGCATGTATTTTCCTTTGTAAATGGGTTATAAGGGAAATAGTGCCGATAAAAGGTTTTCATGTGTTAATTATATATAACAAATGGTTCATAAAGGGAAAGGTTATATACACATGGTTAAGAGTCATAAAAAAATGTTATGAAGGGTTTTAAGGTGTCGATAGGAAGGTTTAATGAAAGACTTCAATAAAGTATTATATGGAGGCTCAAAGGTTGATTAAAGTTCTGATAGGAGGTTTTAGCTGGGTGATTGGGTTCCGATATAAAGGAACTGATAAAAGAAGGCTTAACCATTTGTGGGTGATGTTTTGACTCCTTTGACAGTTAAATACCCGGGACTGATGTGTTTATGCATTTTTATGCATATTGTGGGTATGTGCGGGGTATCCCTGCATCGATTTTATATACCTTGGGTTATACTATTAATCCTTTTGGTTTTTTAGTTTTTTAGTATTAATCCATTGTTGTTATTAGTTCCTTAGGTTTATATTATCAATCCCTTGGGTTTATTAATCTAACGGTTCATATTCTTAGCATATAATATTATTGATAGGGTTTATAATATTAACAAGTGTTTAATATAGATTCTTTGGGTTTATAATCCATTAGGTTTATGATATAAATTCCTCGGGGTTATAGTATTAATCATATTTTTTATATTATTATTAGTTTATATTATTATAATAAAATTCATATAATAATCATAAATATATAAATATATAAGAATATAGTTGCTATTATTTGTATAGTTATTAATTATCATAAACAATAATATTGATTATATTATTATTATAATAATAATTATGATGATGATGATGGTGGTGGTGGTTAACGTCCACTGAGACCAAATTGGTCTATCGGACCTATAATTTTCTTAGTTTTTAATTATCTGGCTCCTCGTCTTTCTTGGCAAGATTGGTGCAGTAGCTTTCTTTTTTTTTTCTCTATGGTCTTCCAACTTCCTTTATCTTGCATCTCCTTCATCTCTTTTGGTTCTTGGGACTGTCATGCGGAAAGAGTCAATTTTGCGGACAAAACTGACCTCCCTAGAAACTAAGGCGTTTCTAGTGACAAACAAAACAATCAAGCACTATCTTTCCCTAAATATGCATTTAAAATAAAAGCAACCAGGTGTTTAAGGCTTACCTTTAGTCCAACGCTGTTTGTAGCAGCCAAGCCTCTTTGAATCAGATGAGCTCCTCTCCTTGAAGCCTGCATACACAAACAAGCAAACGATTACATAGCACCTGAATAACTCATATAATAAAACATATTCATCATAAAGACCAAGGAGTTTATGAAACAAATTATATATAACAACTTGTTGAGAAAAATGAACTTAATTGTATTAATTGGAAACAAAAGAAACCTTACAACCAACACCTTGGTGTTGTGCAATTCCCTCCCAGGGTCCAGCAAGAGTTCTCCTCTACTTTGATCAGCTCACCCACTTCCAAATGAAGCTAAGAAAGGAATGTGATCTCTCCTCTCAAGCTCTATAAGGGAGTCCTAATTTCAGCAGCATCTACCCTTAGGAATGTTCAGCTTTCAACCTCCCTTGCCTCTGGCCCAATGCCTGTATTTATAATGCTTTGGAGGAAGTTAAACAGGTCCACCATCAATGAGATAAGCCCCTCTTTCAAAGGGATAGCTCCCCTCTTCATGGGATAAGTTCCTCTTTCATTGGGATGCATGAACCATCTGGAGGTGCTCAACCCATGTCAAACCATCTTCTAGAATGCTCTAGAATCGACCGCAAATAAGTTTTTTGAAGTAAAACTTGCGCCTTTTGACTTTTACAGGGGTACGCACCCACCCCTTTACAGACAGAGCGTACAAGTACGTAGGTATTGTGTACTCGAAGTGCGGGCCCGCAGGTAAGAGTAAGAGAAAGTGCGGAACCAGAGTTATATTGATTTTTAAAGGCTTTCTCTCTTTTTTGGAGTTTGACATGAGGAGCAGAGGTATAAGATTTGCCAAGGAGGACAGTATGGTTATTGATGGAGCCATACTAACTGCAAATAGTCATGGTGACAAATTTTAGTGTAACAGGGACATTGGTGTCTTAGTTTCGCGATCTATTGTGTTTGTCCTTTTGAAGATAGTCAGAGAAGAAGTTTGGTCTAGGAGATCTGCTTTGCTGTTAAATGAAGATTTATTTTGTGCAGCATTCAAATCCTCATAATTGTTGATTTGTTGGGTGGGGCTTTCTCCCTGCTTGTCTTGAGAGTTGTTTCTTTCTTGCCCAATTTCTTGTGATTCAGAGTTTTCCCTAAAGTATTCCTCTTTGATGACAGTGTAGTGTTCCTTTTGTGCTCCTTCCCACCATGTAGATTTGTATTACTATGAGTTTGTATTATTATAATAATATTAATATAATAATCCTAAATATATAATTATATAAGAATATAGTTGCTATTATTTGTATAGTTATTAATTATCATAAATAATAAATAATTGATCTTTATTTTTCTTATTATAATAACAATTATATTTGTATATTATTATAATAATGTAATAATGATATAATATTATGATAATATTATAATCGAATATTATTAATAACTATATAAATATTAACAACCAGATTATTTATATATATTATTATATAAATATTACATTAATATTATAATAATAATATAAACTCCTAATAATATTATAATAATATTGATTATATTATAGATGGTAATTATATTTGTATATTATTAGAATAATATAATAATAATATAACATTGTTATAATATTATTATCAAATATTATTATTATTATTATTATTATTATTATTATTATTATTAGATTATTTAAATAATATAATGATAATCTAATATTATTATGACCTATTCTTATTATTAATTAATATATATTATAATATTAATATAATATTTATACAGTAATATATATAAATAACCTGATTGTTAATATTTATATAGTTATTAATAATTCTATATAGTTATTTACATAGTTATTAATAATCCAAAATACACATAATAATTATTAATGTGGTTGATATAAGCCTATCGACGTATATCAACCACATTGGAAAATGTGGTTGTATATATGATTGATATATGCCTATTAGCGTATATCAACCATATTGGTAAATATGGTTGTGCTAGTAATTAAAAAAATCACATTTTCTTTAAAGAATGAGCTATTATATAAATAATAAAGAAAGTTATTATCACTATTTACTGTAAAAGAAGTTTTTATATTGAATTAGATTTAATATATATATATATATATATATATATATATATATATATATATATATATATATATATATATATATAAATTTAATTATATGTGTTTAGTTTTAAAATTATTTAAATTCAAATTATTTTAAAATTTAAAATTTTATGGTCAATCATGGTCAACCATTGTCCAACACTACATCATGACAAAGATTGTTTCAATATGAAAATCAGTCATGGTCAACCATGCTTCAACGTCACATTCTGATAAAGATTGTCTCAATATGAAAATCAATTATGGTCTGACATGGTCAATGATGGTCCAACGTTGCATTCTGACAAGAATTGTCTTAATATGGAAATAAACCATGATTAACCATGGTCGAGCCTATTTATTTTAGGTTTTATAATATTTATCTTAAGGTTTATATCTCTTGGGTTTATAACTTTTGTCCCATCATTTTATTATTCCCTTGGATTTATAATATCAATCCCTTACATTTATTAATCTAAGGTTTCATATTCCCGGGGTTTAATATTATTCCATTAGGTTTATAATTCCTTGTGTTTTTAGTATTAATCCCTAATGTTTATAATATTGATCATGGAACACCATGGTTGACCATGGTCAACTACATTTATTTTAGTGTTTTTAATATTTATCTTAGCCTTTATATACCTTAGGCTTATAATATTGGTCCCTTAGGTATAATATTATTCAACCATGGTCAACCGAGGTCAACCATGTTTTATAAAATCAATCGTGGTTAACCATGGTTAATCGTTGTCAACCATGGTCAAATGTCGCATTGTGAAAAAGATTGTCTCAATATGAAAATCAATCATTATATTAACCATGGTCCAACATCGCAATGTGAAAAAGATTGTCTCAATATGATAATCATGGTCAACCATGGTCGAATGTCGTATTGTGACAAATATTGTCTTGATATGAAAATTAACCATGGTTAAGCATGGTCAACCATGGTCCAATGCCACATTGTGACAAGGATTGCCTCAATATGAAAATCAACCACAGTCAACCATGTTTATTTTAGTGTTTATAATATTTATATTTGGTTTATATACCTTGGGTTTATAATATTAGTCCCTTGGGTTTAATATTATTCCCTTGCATTCATAATCCCTTGGGTTTATAACATCAATCCCTTGCGTTTATTATTCTTTTGGGTTTGTACTATCAATCATGGTCAACGATGGTAAACCATAGCCAACCATGGTCAATCATGGTCAAATGTTGCATTGCAACAAATATTGTCTCAATATCAAAATCAAACATGGTCAAACATGCTCCAATGTTTCATTCTGACAAAGGTTGTCTTGATCTGAAGATTAATCATGGTCCAACAACGCATTCTGACAAGCATTGGCTTAGTATGGAAATCAACCATGGTCAACCATGGTCAAACATGTATATTTTAGTATTTACAATATTTATCTGAGGGTTTATATACCTTGGGATTATTATTCCCTTGGGTTTATTAATCTAAGGGTTCATATTCCTAGGGTTTAATATTATTCCCTTAGGTTTATAATTCCTTGGCTTTTTAGCATTAATCCCTAGGGTTTATTATTCCCTTGAGTTTATAATATCAATCATGGTCAACCGTGTTTATTTTAGTGTTTACAATATTTATCTTAGATTTTATATACCTTGGTTTTATAATATTAGTCCCTTGGGTTTAATATTATTCAGCAATGGTCAACCATATTATAAATAATCAATCGTGGTCAATTATAGCTAATCATGGTCAGCCATGGTCATACATCACATTGTGACAATGATCGTCTCAATATGAAAATCAATCATTGTCTCAAGCATAGTCCAAAATCGCATTATGACAAAGATTGTCTCAATATGATAATCGTTGTCAACCATCATCAACCTTGGTCAACCATGTTTTATAAAATAAAACATTGTCATCGATGGTCAATTGTGGTCAACCATAGTCGAATGTCACATTGTGACAAATATTGAATTTATATGAAAATCTTCCATGGTTAAGCATGCTCAACCATGGTCCAACGTCGCATTGTCACAAGGATTACCTCAATATTAAAAGTGACCATCGTCAACAATGGTTAACCATGTTTAGTTTAGTGTTTATAATATTTATTTTTGGGTTTATATACCTTGGGTTTATAATATTAGTCCCTTTGGTTTAATATTATTCCCTTGGGTTCATAATCCCTTGGGTTTATTATTCCCTTAGGTCTATAATATCAATCCCTTAGGTTTATTATTCCCTTGGGTTCATAATATGAATCATGGTCAACCATGGTCAATCATAACCAACCTTGGTGAACTATGGGCAAATTTTGCATTTTTTCAAAGGTTGTCTCAATATCAAAATCATCGACAGTCAACCATGGTCCAACGTCGCATTGTGAAAAATATAATATCAATAGGAAAATCAATCATTGTCAAACTTGGTCAACCATTGTCCAACATTGCATTGTGACAAGGATTGTATCAATATTGAAATATACCGTGGTGAACCATGGTGAAACATGTTTATTTTAGGATTTATATTATTTATTGTAGGGTTTATATACCTTGGATTTATAATTTTAATCCCTTGGGTTTAATATTCCCTTAAGTTTGCAGAGGGGAAATAACAAGGAATCGGGGGACTCGAACCTTGGTGCGATTATCAATTATTCCTTATCGTGGTTAATTCCATGGAGCCAGAGACATGGCAAGGTAGAGGGTCGAATCACTGACTCGGGGAAAGGAATGTTGTCTATCCTAGGTATGTCCTTCACCCTTCTCTCAGCCAATTCAGTCAAAATCAGGGAACATGGTAGTTTCAATGACCAGATGGGTAGGAGTGAAGAATCAGGGTCTCCAGACCTCGACAAGCCTATCATTTCAATTAGGACTTGGTCAGCCACTTGCATCTTTTTTCCTGTGCATCCCAAAACCCACTTGTTCGTCAAATTGATTGTTGTTGAGCCTAAGCCAGGAAGCTAGCAGTCCAGTTGCACCAAGGAGGGAATTGAGAGGTAGAGGGATGAAAATCACTTACATCTGGGCATAGTAAGGATGAAGGCAAGCTGTGAAGGGATTGGGGGGAATTCGAGTCACATCCCTCAAACCCGGAATCGAGACTTTGTAATGGTGCTTCACATGGAATGGTGAGAGGCCAACACTAACATATGGTTTGATTTTAATGTTTCTGCTTACACTACTCTTATAGGTCTATTTAATTTTCCTCCCCTTTTGACTCCGACCCTCCTGCTCCAGGACAAGGAAAGAAGTCGTGAGTGCCTGTGACTGGAAGAAACTCTGATTGAAAGAAAAATGGTGAAGGCTGAAGTGGGGCCTAGAAAAAGAGGGGGCCTTCATGCTTGCAAATAGACAGATAGCAAAATGAAAACCCTAGTTGCCTCAACCAACAAGACCTAATGGAAGAGAGGCAGTAAAAATGGAGAGGAAAACATGCAGAACCTCATGCATGCATACCATGTGGGAACTCCAACACAGGTTAAGGCCATAATTTCAACATGGGAGGCAGAGTTGAATGCCAAGGCAGTGGCAGAGCTGCTTCCAACGAAGGAATGGAATCCCTTGCTCATTGATCTAGGACACACCCGAGGTCGACAAACGCTATTCAGATAGATAGTTCATCTTTACTAAGTGATGAAGAACCTAATGGCAAGGGCCATGATAACAAATAGGAATCTAGAGGAACCACAACAAACACCACAAGAGGGGCCAAGCTTAAAGGATATTCAAAGGGAGATTCATGTTATACAAGTTCAACAATATCATCAAAATGTCCACTTGGGCTAAATGGAGAAACAAATTGAAATCCTACTAGAAAATGAAATGCCTGGGTCGAGTGCTAAGTACCTGAATCCCATTAAATCATCAGATGACTGAATGAAGATAAGATAGGAAGTAATTAATTTTTTGTTACTACAATGATCTCGTCACATAAAATTTACTTTGATAATAGAATGATTAAACATATAGTAGATACAGTAGATTATTTAGCATGGATGGATATTCTTAAATTGTTTAAACTTTGGACGACCTATGATGTTAATTGGTGGCCAATAGACCGAGTTTCCCTTGGGCGGGTTGAGGCCACCAGACATATTTTTTTTTACCTGCCTATATATGATGAATAGAAAAAGAAATTACTGCCAAGCTTACACAAAAAAAATATTTCCTTGAGTTTATAATATCAATCCCTTGGGTTTATTAATGTAAGGGCTCATATTTATATGGTTTAATATTATTTCCTTAGGTTTATAATTCCCTCAATTTTTGGTATTAATCCCTAGTGTTTATAATATCAATCATGGTCAATGATGTTTTATAAATTTAATTATGGTCAAGCATGTTCCAATGTCGCATTGTGACAAATACTGTCTCAATGTGATAATCAACCAAGCTCAACCATGGTCCAATGTCGCATTGTGACAAAGATTCTCACGATTTGAAAATCAATGATGGTCAAGTATGGTCAACCATGGTCCAAAATCACACTGTGAAAATGCTTGTCACAATATGAAAAGCAACCATGGTTAATGAGTGTCAACCATGCTTATTTTAGGGTTCATATTCATAGGGTTTAATCTTATTCTCTTGGGTTTATAATCCCTTTGGTTTTTAGTATCAATAATATCAATAATCCCTTGGTTTTATAATATTAATACGAAGGGCCTATAATAATTATCTCTTGGGTTTAACATTATTCCATTAGATTTATAATATTACTCCCTAAAGTTTATAGTATAAATCCCTTGGATTTAATATTAATTAATATATAATAATATATTAATATTTAAATTAATATTCATTCATACAATATTTTCTTTCTACATAATTAACATATTAATGTTTAATATTAGGATTTATAATATAGGTTTTATAATTTTCCTTATAATATGGTTTTTTATATTATGAATTAATAATTTTTAATCATACTATTTTTATTTTTCTGAATTGGACTAATTCTATTAATCAAAAATATGGTACAAGATGATACAATCAAGAGAGATAGAAAACCGACCACCGAAAATGATAGGACTATCAACCTCGGTTCCGGAAAAGGAGTGAAACAAGAAAGAAGCTATAACATATGGCTGGAAGCAAAAAGACTGACTTCTACCCAAAATGGGTAGAAGCTTCAACACGAAGCTTTTTCCCTTTCCTTTTTTTGACTTCGACCCAACCATCCTAGGGTGAATGAGCAATGACAACTTGAAGATTGGGGATCTCCATCGGGGGGCCCTCCTTTTCTGAATCAGAGGAGGAGGTCATATGGACACGTTTCTGCGAGATGGTTGTATCGAAGGAATGCGCTGGACGATCGGTGGAAGGGACCATTGAAGGAGGGGCTTGATCCAATTTTGCATCGCTACCTTCATCTTCAGAGCTAGAGGATTTAGAATCCACAACTAGAGGTGGAGAGAAAGGAGCCCATCATTTGGGCTTGGGCTTGGAGAGGTTACCCTTATTCTTTTTTACCGGGAGAGATGGGCAGGAGTTCTGCAGATGCCCTGATTGGTGGCAATGGCGGCAACGGAATGCAGTATTTTTGTAATCTAATGTTTGGGTCCAAACAAAGTCGTTGATCTTGAGATTGATTTGTTCTGGAAGTCCTTTGCTCAAATCTAACACCGCACATATTCTAGCATATGTGTAGAGACCTTTGAGATCCCACTAGTAATCTCCCATAATGAAACTGCCCAAGGTGTTGCCTATAGCTTTATAGACTACACTATGCCATAAGTGGGCAGGTAAGTTTGGAAGCTTGATCCATACAGGTGTCCTGGTAATGACTGCAGTCGCTGGATCAAAATCTCGGAACCAAGGAGTCAAGAAGAGCCCTGATGTTCTCTTGAACCAAGGGCCTTCTTTTAAAGCCTTTTGGACAATGAAGAATCCTTCATAATGCTCACTGTCCTCAAATAGAACAATGAAGAATCGTTTTGGACAGAAACTGATCTTACAATGATGAGTCCAGTTTGCATGGATCCATTCATAGAGATCTTGAGATCGCGCCCACAGTCCGTTAAATCTGTAAATGATGGCTCTTTCTGCAAAATCTTGAAGTTGGATTGCAGGACCTTCACGGGTGATTTCAACAGAGGGAACTTCCTCTATCTTGTCAACCAAAAAAGGCTCAGGTTTAATTGCTTATAGGGGTTTGGGGTGCTCAGAGCGTACTACATCTTTATAAGAGAAAGGAGGAGCGGAGGATGACTGTCCCACTGCACGTCCTCTCAAATGAAGGGTTAACACCAAAGAGCAGTTTCTGGTAATGCTATAAGAAGAGAGGGGAAGAAGGTCTTCAAGTTGTTTACCTTGAAAGAGAAGTCTCTAAAGGACTGAAGGGATCCCAATCCGTTGTTCTAGGTCCAATTTGAGATCCAACACCAAATCTGAAGAACTGACCCATTGCAGGATGGTTCTGCCTATAGGTTGAGAAATTTGGATCTGAAAGGAGTCAAAGAAGTGCCTAGACACAGTGCTAGGGCCTCTTGTGCGTCCGAGAGCAGATCTGCCATGGCGATGATAGGGAGGGGATTTCTCCTCTGCAAGCATATCTGGGAAGTTCGAGAAGCCGATCCGCTGCTTGCTTACGACAGAGATGAAATCTGAGGGATCTTCACCGTTAAGACTTACGCACCTTTTTGTTTGCAGATCGGCGTGAGGGCTTGGCTGAGAATCGCGCCAACCTGTGTGAGGGCAAGAAGGCTATGCTTTTTGTCTTTGCATAAATGCTTCGTGGAGGAGATCGGTGGCCGTGGCAAGATCGGACCACGTAGGGATCGATTGAGGCTGCATTTTTTGATTTCGAGCAGCATCTTGGGTCGCTGCGGACTGCCGTGGAGAGCGCGTGCAGAGTGGTGAAGAGGACTGTCGACAGAGGTTGCAAGAGCGGCGGCGCGCGTGGAATGGTAAGGAAGATTGCCGAGGAAGCCAGCCCCAGCCTGTGGGTCGAAGGAAGCCGGCCGCAGTGATCTGCGTGTTGGAGAAACCCATTGCTCCAAAACCCTTACTCTGTGGAGCTTTCTTGACAAGACTTCTTAATATTGTTAATTTCTCTTTATATAATTGAATTTATTATTAATAACATAATCATTTTTATTATAATATTATTAATATAATATAAATTTTTATTATTATAATAATAGTAATTATTAACATTATAATTCTTATTATTAAAAATATTAATATTAATAATTATTATAATTAGAATTATAATATTAATATTAAAAAATTTAATGGTTTTAATTATTATTTATATTGTTATTTTTTAATAATATTAATATTTTTGTAAGCCTGGGAGGACTACATCTTCGTCATGTCTAATATATCAACTTTATCGCGGTAGGAAATTGAACCAGTGACTTCGAATTAAGGAGTAGGTTAACAAAACACCCATCACTATCCATTCAAGACCGTGTAGACTTAATAATAATAATATTATTTTTTAATATTTAATAATAAGTTTTAATATAATATACACCTATGGGCTTATATTGACCACATTTATTAATGTGGTTATGCTAGTTATAGCAATTGATATTATGCTAGACATAGACTTATGTTAGATGACAATAGTAGCCACTTTATAGTTTATCTATGGGTCGAGACATTTCTTAATCATTCTTTGTCCATTTAGGGTTGGAGACCATCAAAGCTTTAACCACCGTGGATCATCATTCCTTTGGAGGCAATGCTCTTTTGCTAGTTTAAGGAAATCCTATAGTAGATGTTTTCTTCAAATTAACCTAGGTGCGGGTCATGGCTTTTCTATATTGAGAATGAAGGAGGCATGTAAGAGAAATTGTTCATAATAAATAATATGTACTCGATAAATGTAACTAACACAAGCACATTCATAAATGTGGTTGATATACGTTGATAGGCATATATCAATCAAATTCACAACCACATTAGAACATGTGGTTGAAAATCGCTGAGAAATATTAATGATATATATCTAATATTAATCATACTATTATTGATAAATGTATAATAATAAAAATATTAAAAAATCATAACAATAATATTTATTTTTGTCTATTAAGCTTGGCAGGACTTCCCTTTTCTATTTATAAGACACAAGTTTACACCACATATCATTGCGCCAATACTTCATCTAGCTGCAGCTGAAAGAATAAGTTAAAGTTTGTAGTCAGAAGGTTACTTGTTGTATGTTTCGATGTGTGGTTGCTTTTTGTATGGATATTATTATTCTAATTTATAAGACACAAGGACAAAGGAGGAAGGACCAGAATAGTTCACATCTCATGAACTAAAAAGTATGAGAAAGAAAGCAAGTAAAGGCTCTTGGTGGAATTTTTATGTGGTTATACTTATGTAAGGGCTATTTGCTTTTATTATTGCAGATCTAGTTTTGGTGGTGGAAAACAATACCCAGTTCTATGGAGAAGACAATTTGGACCTCTAGGAGACCTCCATTTGGCATGAAAATGAGACATTTGAAAAGTCACTGAACATTCAACTGTAGTATTCCTCTATAATTTTGGACTGTGATATCTCTCTGCAAAATTGGCCATCTCAACACATTTTGGACTTGTTTAAAAACAAATCTCTGTATCCTCAAATTTGTGGAACTTTTGGTGTTGGAATTTGTGTGGTAGAGCTAACCTTTGGAGTAACAAATTTTTGCAAAAATTTATTATAAATCTGAAGAAGTATTGAAGGAATTCTAAGGTATTTTTTTGTAACATCTTTTGAAATACTTTGGGACTCGAAGGATTCTCTTTGGATCCTGTATTACAGAGAGTATTGGAGTCCTTTAGTAGACGAATTTGGAGATTGGTGGAGCACAACGTTGGAGCCTGGTTTGCCGCAGATTGGAGTCTTCATCTAGGGTTGAAGCCTTGAAGGAATCATAGGTATGATTGTAAAAATTGGAAATTGAATTGTTGTAATTAAGGATTAGAGTCCTCGACATTTGTTAATAAAAATATTTATTTTGTTGTTCATTTTTTTTGTTTTTTTTTAAGTGATCTTAACTGGTAAAATAAAAATTGTAAAAGCAAATACTAATTCACCCCCCTATCAGTATTTCCAATAGTTAGACATAACTGAATTGCAATCATAATGACACAATTGAATTGAACTAAACTATTAGAAAAAATTGAATTGTAATCAAAATGACACATCTAAAATATAATCATATTATAATTTCATTAAATGAATTGTAATCACAACATAACTCCATTAATAAATTTGACTAAAATTTGCATTCCTTACATACCCATTGTGTTCAAGATGTCAAAAAGATACCAAAAAGTAAAGTGCGATCGTATAAGTACATCAAAGAGAATGGAAATAATGATTTCTTATGATGCTATAATAACATCATAAGAAACAATAACACCCTAAGAACCTCAATAACAACCACAAGAAAAATGTATTCGTTAACAAACAACATATATCGATGACCGTGAATGAAAATTGGTGGAGCACATGCCTATTCTTCCACATATATTGGACATCCACCTCTGTTGGATGTTGCTTCACACAACAAATCATTTGCAGCCCTGTAAACATCTCACTGCTCAGTTACAATAGAGCTCTGAAAATGAGAAGCATTTTCTTTTGCTTCTCTATGAAGAGGCTCCATATTTTGGCTTTGAACTTGATAAATTCCAGTCATTGGTTGCACATAAATTTGTAATTGATGTAAATGACAATGTCATTTACACCATAAGTCCTAGTTGATGTTAGCCCACCAGCTAGGGAAATATAGTAAGCTTTGTTATTTATTGTTCTGCCGGGAATTTTTCTGTTGTTTTGAAATACCTTACTTAGTGCATCATTTTGAAGCACAAATCTTATTCTTGTTTGACCAGGGTTTGGATGGCACCAAACTTGAATGATCAGAGTACAATTCTCCATCATCTTCTAAACAAGAAAACAATTACACGAAATATTTTTAGATTTTGTTGAAATTATGTTGCAACAACTCACTGTTACAGTGGCATCAACTCCTTGTTATAGTGGTGGCAACTCATGAGGAAAATGGACATCAATATGAAAATACACAAAATATCTTCTCATTTTGTTAATCAGATCATATATCAATGGACTAGAATTTTAAAAGGTTAGAAGGCATGTTAACTTCCTAAGTTTCCAAATTCAAGGCATGTTAACAAACAAATATCCACATTGTTAGACACAAACATCCACATTGTTAGACACACCATGATTAAATTTTGACATTTGAAATGCATCGCAAAAAAAAAATTATCACCTTAAAACATTTTTTAATCATTGTGTGCATGTCCTTGTACATCAATCACAACATTTATGAGGAAATTATGAAAGAAAAAACAAGCATGGAAAAATGGAAGGACAATGCTAGGAAGAGTGTGTGTATATATACATAATGCATTGTGGGATTTACAAATTTGGATTTTCATAGAAGAAAAAGTTCTTGTTCTAAGAAGATACATGTATTTTGATTAAGTTATGACATAGACAATAGCAATATATATCAAAATACAACTTATGTAGGTGCTACAATATTGGCATTAGATTTTCAGTGGTAACAATCTTATAGAGATTATCTATTCATGAATTTTTCACATTATTGGTTTTAGATAAATTGTTGTAAGAATTTTGTAAATGTTGTAGTTCCTTTTGGAATAAGGACAATTGAACTAACTTTCAAAATAAAGACAAGTTGTGGGACAAAATAAGTAAGGGGAATGGTTTTGTTAGGGATTTTCCCATTATATTGACCTATAATCGATTTTTCTAACCTTTAGAAGGCTCCCTCAAGCCTATCCTATTAACTCTTCATGGTTTTTAGAGGAAACACCCTTTTCCTCAATCACTAGATCTTTAGTTTGTTATAAACTTTCTTTTTCACTTGCTACAATTTCATTCAAGGTATTTACAAATGTAGCAATATCATTTTTATACACTTGAAGAGTATCAATATGTTTCTTCCTTGCATAATCATTAGTAACAAAAGTGTGCACAACCATCCCCGTAAGAGCTATGTTTGTGCAATTTAGCTATTCTTACACTAGATTTACTAGGTTGACCTAGGTTCATTTGTTTACTAGGTTGACTTAGGTTTCAGGTTAACCTAGGTTTACTAGTTTGATCTATGTTTACTAGGTTTACTAGGTCAACAATAATCAATAATGGTTAAACATGGTCAATTAGGTTTATTAGGTTTACTAGTTTGGCTTAAGTTTAACGTGAATAAAGGTTTACTAGGTTGATCCATGTTTACTATATTTTCTAGGTAAGCCATATAAACCATGGTCAACTAGTCAACCATAGCCAACAATGGTCAACTATACTTAACCATTGTCACCATGGTTGGTTGTTGTAAACCTTAGTTGATCACTTTCAACATGAACAACCATAAACAACCATGATGAACCATAGTCAACATAATATATTATAGATAACTAAAGTTAGGTGTGGAGAACTATGGTCATCCATATTCAACTATACGTTAACCATAATAAACACTCCTCCACCATAACTTGAACATATTTTAGCCATAGTCAGCCATGGCATACTATTCCTACCCACACATATTTGTTAACTAGCCCAACCACATTAATAAAGTCGTATAAATACATTTATCGATGTCCTTTTCCACCTTGGATATACTTATCAATAGCACTAAAAAGTGGAAAAATGATGTCTATCAGTGTATTTCAACCACTTTATTAATGTAGTTGTGCTAATTTTATTGTTATCTAAATCTCAAAAGATCTAAAATTTCAAAAGCTATATAATTGGCCTATAACTTTGAGATATCCATATTTAATTTTTAATAATTTAAATACTATAAAATTTTTAGCTCTTACTAGTGAAAAATAATTACCTTATGAAGTAATCATCGCTATAAGAATTAACAATCAAATGATAATCAAGTTCATTTAAGTATTCATCATTGTAGCGTTTGGATCAATTACTACTGAAATGATTATGAGAGATTTGTTCAACTATAGCTTCCAATCCTTTGTAAGTTTGTTCATGTTTTTAGCTCGAAACAACGTACACAGTGTGACAACAGGATCAAATTTCGCTGAACATTAGTAACAGGAGCATGACTCGTTAAACTACTATGTTGCTGCAAGGGTGACAAGTGAGTAGTTGCAATGGGGACCGATGAGTTTCCCCAATGATGACCCAAAGAGTTGCCCTAATAGGTGAACCCATTGGTTCACCCGTTATGGAAATTTGTTGTTTCATTGTTGTGGCACTTCACTGGTCACTGTTATGGCAACTCACTTGTTACCAGTGCAGCAACTCACAGAGTCAGCGTGCTATGACAGGAACATGAAAAATTTTAACAGAAACGAGCAATGTAACAAAATTTGGTAGAAATTTACCTTTGTTCACTGGATTTCGACCATACTATTCTCTACAAATCGACGTGATGTAGTCTAACGAGACGAGTTCGTTTTTTAACTTGAAACCTGAGAATTTGTAACAAGAAGCAAATTTATTGGAAAATTTGTAACAGAAGCATGATTTATTAGAAAAATTGTATGAGGAGAAAAATTGTTGAAAAATTGTAAGAGGAGGAAGTTAACAATGTTTCACCTTTGTGGCATGGCCAGAAAAATGTTCGCATCGCTTTGTTTCCACAGCTCGGTCGACAATTCTTGATTTGCTAATGGAAATGGAGAAATGGCACTGCACGCAGAGAAAAAATTGGTAGGCATAGAGGAGAAATAACAAGTGTGGGGTCGATTTTGAATATTAAGGCAGCGGACGACCCGGAGCAAATTCGAATTTTCACCCGCCACATAAATGTGCCATGAGCGAAATCGTCGATTCGTACAGGCCAAACAGTCGAATGAGTCGATGACTTCACTAGTCGATTAATTTTTTTGCAATCCTAGTAAGGTCTGTGCCACCATCAAACAATCGTGAGGTGCAGGAAAGGTGGGAAAGGGAATTTCTGATTTCAAAATCAAATGGCGCCTCTCCCGAATTTGAAATTCCTCTAATGTGTGGTAGAAAAATGTCTCGTTGACTCGTCGTGAGACGATAGGAGCCTGCGAAAGAAGCACAAAGCCTGCAAAAGGTAACTGAGACAGAGACAGAGAAGGGTAGCCGAGACAGAGATGAAGAAGGTGGGTAGACAGAGACGAAGAAGGACAGGCACCATGGCTCGTCAAAGGGGGGTTGTCGGAGTAGTCTCACAGGTGGCGAGTCAGTGCGAAACCCAAAAGATAAATCATCGACTCATTAGACTACTAATTTTTTAATTATTAAAATCGAAGCATGTTGTTAGGGTGTAGTCTTACCGACGACTAGTCAGTACAAAACCCAAAAAAATAAATCAACTTGTTAAACTACTCTTTCTTAATTATTAAAATTAAGATTATTTTTAAATTTAATATTTAATATTTTCTTTTTTAACTCAAAATTAAAAAATTACACATATTTTTCGTTCCCAAGTGTAAAATCCATAAACCTGTGAAGACAAACAAATCAATATATAGTATTATCTTTATTACACTATAATGATTATGATTAATCACCTACTTTATGGTAACATCTCATCAATATATAGTATTATCTTTATTACACTATAATGATTAGGATTAATCATCTACTTTATGGTAACATCTCATTTTTATGTTATATTGGAAGGAAAAGCTACTCTCGTAATAAAATCATATACTTCCGGATATGTATTTTTAATGAATAAATTTAACAAATGAAACTTGATGTTTGCGTAGTCTACATTGATTTAGTCTTATGGAAAGGAAAAGTTACTCTCGTAATAAAATCTTACACTTCCGGATATGTACTTTTAATAAATAAATTTAATAAAAGAAACTTGATATTCTAGATTGATTTAGTCTTCACGGGAGTTATAAAAGTAATAGATGTATATCAGTTTGTCGACGTCAGACGTTGTCGACATCGCCGGGCGATGACAAAGACAAGGGACCCCAACATCATTCAATCTTGGCATATTCATCACCCTAATGATTTTTAATTGCCGCCCAAAAATAAAGTAACCGGCCAAGAAACACGTGGCATAATCAGAGCCTTGTAAATCATTTAACATCGATCTAGGGAGAGTCCTGGACAAGGTGACGTTTCTGCACGTTTTTAAATATTATCTTTTGCGGGATATTTTTCGATGAAGGATCAGGGGCTGCCATGGCCAATAGCAATCAGATTTAAAAGGGATCGACCGCACGAGAAGTCACAAGCCATCAGTATCCACCATTATTCCTCTGCTCATAGCCGGTCTGCCTCCCTTGTCTCATCGGGCGATTGATCATATTTTGTGTAGCAATGGTTTCCAAGATTCATCCGGACGACCCAGCAGTACTCGCAGGGCGTGTAGTGGTAGACGATAAGTTCTGCACAGACTCTGCCATGGCGTTAACAGTTTGGAAGAAATCTCTGGTGTTAAGCTGCAGCGGCTTCACTGTGTACGATCCGAGCGGGAACCTCGTGTTCAGAGTGGACAACTATCGCTCCCATCCCAAGAACGAAGTCCTTCTCATGGACGCTGCGGGAACGGCTCTCCTCACAATGCGACGCAAGGTATATATAAATAATACCTCTCTATTGTCTTTATTAGACTAACGAAGAATAATTAAATCGCTGCAATGTTCGAAAAGTCAAATGAATTGTATTACTGTATGTGAAACAGAGGCTGAGTCTCCGTAATGAATGGCAAGGATTTTTGGGAGAATTCCAGGGCGCCCAAAAACCATTGTTTGTCGTGAAAAGGGCGCCCTCTCTGTTGATTCCCACAAATAAGTTAGCAGAGGTCTACGTGGGTGTTTCTACAAAAAGCAAGCAGAATCCCCATTCTCATTATCATATCGAAGGATGTTACGCCAAACGTTCTTTCACCATTCTCAACAGCTGCGGCGACGTCGTTGCAGAGGTCTGTTTCACATAAATCCATTTCTCCATTCTTGTCTATGTAGAGTATTTTGAATTGAAGTTCAGTTTGTGCGGCATTTTGATTTATGGAATATTTCAAAATCTCACAAACATGTTTTAGTTCGAGCTCAATTGAAATCAAACAATTTATTTCACCCATAATTCCAAAATATTCTGAAATCAACAATCTTTAGGGGTGTGGATGTGGTGTGTAGATACAATTTTCTGAAAATAATTGTGATTTTGCAGGTGAAGCCAAAGCAGGTGAGCTCTGCTGGGATAAAGCTGGGAGGAGATGTGTTCAATCTGGTAGTGTGGCCTGGCTACGACCAAGCTTTTATTATGGGGTTGATTGTCATTTTAGATCAGATGATGCCGTCTGACTGATGCGGCGTCGATTCCACTGTGTGGCAGAGTGAAAGAGAGGAGGGAATAAGTTTTAGGTTTTCCTCATCTCTTGTTACTCCAATCACCAAATTCCGAAGAATTGAAGATAAAATTCTAGATTCATTCTACACCTCTGTTTTTTTATTCATCCATAAATGTGTATAATGCACTTTTTACGGCGGGTCATGCTTTCCGTGTATATTTTTTTCGGAAGAAAGTGGAGTAACGAACTCCTTTCCTATATTCCCAACTCAACTAAAATGGGTTTGAGATAGAGGCAAAATCCCAAAAATAAACACCTAACTTTGAAGAGTTTTGTACATTGAAGATTGGGGATATTTATATATGCTTTGTCCTCACGCCAACGAGTTTTTTTTTCAACAGCGTTTCGGATTCACTTTATTCTCCAAATTGTCATTTGGGATCTACATTTAATGGCGATCTTGAAGTGATATTCAAAACTGTTGAAGTTTCATTAGCTTGATGGAGATCTGGAGAATTGGGTGTCATTTTATATTAATAAATGAAATTTGAGGCAACTTCGTAGAGCGTTGTCTGTATTGAAATGAAATGCAGAAGGGATTATAAAATGTGGATTATGAGTCGATTTTAGAAATAAATAAACGAGTTATTTGACTTCGCTCATATCTATAAAATTTATCTACAATCCAATCTTGAAATCTGACACAAACCCTAAAAGCCCAGAGTATACGTTAAGATGAATAGTGGGTTTACGATCGGGTTACATGAATCGGCCACATGCATAGGCAGCTGGAAACGCCGCTTGGAGATGGTGCAGCCCCGTTCACATGGTCTGGAGCCATGAGACATGGGCGCGGGCCACGTGGACTATGGCATCGGCCATGGGAAAGCTGTTACCTTTTCCCATGCTCATGACCTCGAACCAAGTGGAAGGCAGAACCCATTTCTCCATGTGGCTGGTTTCGAGAAAATAAAGACTTAGCTTTTTGTATGAAAAATTTCAAAATAGAGTGCCCCATCCCATATAAATTCTCAATTAATAAATAAATATATTCTCAATTAATAAATAAATATAGCTTTCTGGTGCTAGGTTAAAATTTTAAAATTTTAGCGTTGAGGAATTGCTTATAAAGATATAGAAATTTTAGTCATATTTAGAGAAAATTCGTCAAGAATTTTTGTAAATCCAAGTTATAGTTGTTAAACTTGAAAATTTTAGGTGTTTTTGATATTTTTGATGGTGCTGAATCTATTTCCAATATCAAAAACACGATTCAAACACTGCCTCTACAAAATCTTCTGGATTTTGGTCACTTAGCCATCCATAATTCCTCAACCTCGATAAACTACTCCAAAATTTCATGACATCAGATGTTAATAGAGCTTTTTAGTTATAAATTCAAATCTCACTTGGAAATATTTAAGATGAATATAGCATTTTAGTTATAAGTTTAAATTTAATGGAATAAATAGTTCTTCTATCAACATTGAATAACCCCTACCTAAACTCAAGCTGCATATAATCTACAATGGCCGCTTCCTGCCAAAATTGCATTTGTCAGTTTGTCATATTTTGAGCTGCGCTCCAAAAGCAGTCGGCGAAGTAGACAAAATAGTCTTTGCACTTCATGCATTACTGGTTTGGCGCAATCATCGTTGAGATCGCGTTCGCTGGGATTCTAGTGGCAAAGTCGCGCTGGAATTCTAGTGGCAAAGTCGATGGCTTCACATGGGTGTCTAAAGTTGATTGGTTGTCTACGGAGGTTACAATTAAGTTGATTGGTTGTCTATAGAGGTTAGATCGCGTTCGCTGGAATTCTAGTGGCAAAGTCGCGCTGGGATTCTAGTGGCAAAGTCGATGGCTTCACATGGGTGTCTAAAGTTGATTGGTTGTTACAATTAAGTTGATTGGTTGTCTATAGAGGTTAGATTGCGTTCGCTGGAATTCTAGTGGCAAAGTCGCTCTGGAATTCTATGGCAAAGTCCACGGCTTCACATGGGTGTCTAAAGTTGATTGGTTGATTAGGTGTCTATAGAAGTTACAATTTCGGATGGACTAATAAATTTTTGGTTGTTTAGGAAAATTATTTCAAAAATTTAATTTTAATAGTGTTTTAATTGATTTTTAAAAATATTTTTATAATTTTTTAATAGTAAATTTTTGAAAATAAATAAATTCAACACCATAAAGGAAAAAATTTAATAAAAAAATTCAAAATCATCAAAAATTTCAAAAACCTCCAAATTTCTTTTAAAAAAAAAAATAGAAAAAATTACTAGAACTTTTTGAAGATCTTACTAAAATTCCCTTTTTTATGTTACTAAAATTGTGTCCTCGCCATTTGTTTCTAAACTAGTCTAATGACAAATATCAACAGTTATACGTGGCAATATAAAGGTGATTTGTTTTTATGTGAATTTTAAATATTTACTTGGCAACTGGCTTCAAAGTGTCGTGTCAAGGTGATTTGATTCTATCTAAAGTAAAAAATTTATCACACTTAAAAAGGCATTTGATTTGATTCTAAGTAAAAATATTATTACACTTAAAAAAGTCAGTTTTAGTTGGAAAGTAAATTTTAAATATATATGATTTGACACGGCAACAGGGTTTATTGCGAAGGTCTATTCGTTTTTATCTTTTATTTTTTTTAATTTGGAAGGTATTTTTTTTTTGTAAGATATTTTTAAGTTATCGATAAATATTATTTTTAATATTTTTAAAAGAATAATGTTAATTATTAATACAATATTTTTTAGTTAAATATTTACATGATATTTGAATTTTAAATCTCAATGATTGATCTTTTCTTTAACAAAAAATTTATAATTTTATTAAAAAGTAAATTGATATTTTGTATGTGGCTAATTTACTCATAATAGCATAGCTATCTTATTCATCACATGCAAAAATTGCCCAAACCAAAATTACATTTACAAAAATAAATTGAGTTTTTTTTTTTTCTCTCTTTTGAACTTTTTGCCAATCCGAGAATTTAGGTTGGCAATTACTATGGCCATTTTTTCTCCTTCATATTTTGATGACACTTCCTTATTTGACTGAATTCTGAGATGTATATGTATATGTTTTCTTTGTTCAAACCCATTCAACAATCAATAATATCCTAGATAATATTTCCTCGTTGGATTTCTATTATTATCATTCCTAAGTTTTGATGCATCAACTAGTAGTTCATCCAGTTAATCTTTTACACCTCGGTGGTCTTTTCATCATAGGATAATTACATATCTTGGCATATAACAATTTTAACCTAAAGTCTTCAACCCACTTGAGCCCTTTTTGGACTTAGCATCAATCAGATGATGAGGAGATTGTATCCGACCGGTTGATTAGGTCTTGGCCCATGTAGTTTCGAGATTGGGGTGACTATCCCTAATTTCTTTGTGGCCTCTGTAGAGGATGAAGTTTGGCTCCACTTAGTTACAGGCCCACTAGATGAGTGTCATTACTTTTTCATTTTCATCTTTGCGATTGTGTTGAGGTATGTATTTCTATGTTTTTTTATTTGAAAGGGACACTACTAATATCTTCTTGGAGCTTCACACGCTAGTGTTTGGATTTAGACTTCACTTCTCTCACACAAATGCTAATGGAAAGTTCATTTTGCGTTTTGGTAAGTTAATCAGTACACCTATGTACCTCCCTTGACTTATTTGTAGGTTAGGGTTTTATTCTTTTGTCAATACTAAAATGACTTGGCTATCTGTGCAAGAACTAATTACCCATGACAATGGTTGGCTCTGAGTCCTTTGGTTCTCTTGTAGGCTCAACTCGTCTCTTCTCAAGACGTCGGGGTATCTTTCCCACTAGCTTCAACATTTAATTTTTGTTCATATATGTTATGGCCAACTAGCCTTACTAGCTCTTTAGATTTCTGCCCAATAGAATTGGGGTTGGTTAACTCGTTAATAAATTCTAATGTTACTTTTCTACTTACATATAAATGGGAAGCTCACATGTTTTCTGGTCATTTCTTGGTGAGTACACTTCCTACCATGCACATGTTCATTTTGTAGTATTTATTGTTGGCTACCTATCAATTCCTAGTAGGTCCTTAATGTCCAAGAGTTGGGTTCAAGTCTTACTATCCACAATGGAAATGAGATTACTTTCCCAGCATCTTCTTTTGTCCGCGACACCTAAGAAGGGACCGAGCATGACTGAAGTCAAAATTTGTGTCTTAACTTTGATTGTGCCTCATGAAATATTAGCACACCTAGATCATTGGGACTTTAGAATTCTATTATCACTTTGCGCTTGGCTTCTCGGAACCTTCGAGAGGAAGTCATGCCCTTTTTTTCTTCAGGTAGGGTTTGAAGAGTTAGAAAGTCAATTGATTGGATATGTATGATAAAATTAGAATAGAGTCTTACCCTACATATTTAAATATTTGTATGAATTGTTGGTTAACTCGATGGAAGACTGAATGGTCAGTTCCCGTGTTCATCCTCATACTTTGTTTCCATCTGGGTATTTATGTATTTATTAGATTCTCATTTCTTGCTACATATTTTTCCTTAAAAATTACGATTGACGCTCACAAGGTTAGATTCCTGGGTAGAAATCTTTCCTGACTTGGGTTCAAACTTGATTTTTATATATATGCACTACCATAATTATTTTCATCCAATGCTATTTTAGTTTATATATATATATATATATATATATATATATATATATATAAACCTCCAAGCCTACCATCAGAGCCCTACCTTATTGTTTTTGGCATTTTTCTAATAGAAGTTTTAAGTAAAATGTTGGCATTTCTTTAATAGGACTTTGTTTTTCAGCATAAAATAAATACTCTTTCTCATTGGATTTGGAATCTAACTATTCCTTGAATTTTGGATAATACATGCATACATTATTTCGCATCTACACAAAAGATGAATTGGGGTTTCTCTTTCCTATGCATTATGTGAATGCAGTATTCACTGTTAATTCTGGCAACATGCTTTGTCTGCATGTTTTATTTTTCTGAATATCTTTATGCATTAACTATGATATTCCTATATGCTTATATTATGATACATAGATGTTATTAATGAATGGGACTACCAGGGGTCGAGCATTGTCTTTTGTAGAGTAAGACTTCACTCCCCTTGACTCATGCTTAACAAAAATGAAAATATGTTATGATTCTAGCATCTCTTTTAAAATACCTACCCTTGTACATATTTAACAATATTCTTCATACATTACCATTCTAGCCAGACTCGTTAACACTTCCTATATTTGAATTTCTAATTTTCCATACCAAGAACATGTAGATTATTTAATCCTTTATATATTCTGTATACTTAGAAATTTTCCTCTTAATATAGAAACAAAAACATGAACTTTTTTCTTACACAGACATACAAAAAATTCATTCTAACACATCAGTTATCTAGTTAATAAAACTTGGTATTTCACTAAAACTAAAGTGGGAAAAGGGATGCTCCTCACAACCAACGAGAATTGGCTTCCACTAACCAGATCTCCCCCCAAGAAAATTTCACATCCAAGACAATTTCCTGATAGTGACCACACTTGGTCCAACATAAGATTCTGCTTGGTAGTGTCTTGATTTCCTCTGACAGTGTCCTGTTTTGAGGAATTTAAAACTCAACAACTATCTCTTTTAGGCTTCTTCTAGCCAAGATCCAAAACCAACAAGGTTTCTTTAGGAATTTCCCCTCTCACTTTCTTAGCCAAGTTTTTCCCCTTACTGAGATAATCTAGCTCTAGGGAGAGGAAATTCGAGCAGGCAACTGCCTCTACCCATAGCCCTTCTTGGCCTTTCCTAACTATCCTATAACTATATGGGATGCGAAATTATATTTAGCACCTTTTCCCACCACAATTTTGCATGGCTGACCACATGAAAAAATATTGATATTTAATATTAAAGTAGGAAGAAAATTTATGTACATCATGGGTTCATACTTGCCCCTCAGCATGGGCCCCGTAGTCTGTAAAAGTAAATTTTAGAGGAAAAGTAAATAAAATATTTAGAAGTTACCAGGGGTATTACATCTTCCCCCCCAAAATGTAACACCATCCTCGGTGTTTCTTTGTCATTAGAAGAGGTTGTGATATGCCTCACGCATAAAAGTTTAATCTTCCCAAGTAGCCTCTTCCGAGTTGAAGTGCTTCCACTACACTTCAACTTGGGTGATAACACAGTGTCATCAAATAGTTTCTCTTTGATCTAGTAGACATAGAGGCTCAACCATGAATTATCCATCTGGTTTGACCTACATCCACAATCAAAATGACAATTATTATCTTCTATCAATCGCCACTTAAGGAAACATATATAATTATTTCAAATTTCATTGTCTACCTAAACATTATGCCAATCCATAATATGCTTAGGATCTTGTATGTATTTGTTTAACAAAGAGACATGAAACACTTTGTGTTTGCGTATATAACTTGGTAAAGAGAATTGATATGATATAGGCCCAATCCTTCTAAGTATTTCAGATGGGACACATAATCGAGGAGCCAGTTTCGCATAAGCTCCCCATCTTAAAGTGCTCTTTTTTGGTTTAACCTTTACATATACATGTTCACCCAATTGAAACTCTTTGTAGGATCATATTTTATCTAGATATGCTTTCTGCCAATTTTGGGCAGCTTTCAAGTTTCCCCATACATTTTTCATAATCTGTTCTATTTATTTCAACATATCCATCCCCAACACCAACCTATCCCTAGGATAACTCCAATTAAGGGGTGTTCTGCACCTTCATCCATACAACACCTCGAAAGGACTCATTCTTAAAGAGGCATGATAGTTGTTATTATATGAAAATTCTACTAAGTGGAGATATTCTTCCCATTTGGTAGGTTGTTGCATGACATGCATTCTCAGCATTTCCTTTAATACTTGATTTACCCTTTCTATTTTCCCATTAGTATGGGGATGGTAAGCAGTGCTAAATTGCACCTAGGTACCTAATCCTATAAATAAAGCTTTCCAAAAGACATAAGTAAACTTTACATCTTGAACATAGATCATTGTCTTAGGTATGTCATGTAAGTGGAAGATTTTGCTCATAAATATATCAACAATTTGAACTGCATTATAGGTAGATTGTACTGGAATAAAATGTGCAGTTTTACTTAATTTATCTACGACCACTATTTTTGAGTCATTCTTCCTTTTTTATTTGGGTAAACTAGTGATGAAGTTTAGGGTGATGGTTTCTCATTTCCACTCAGGAATGGGTAATGGGTGAAGCAGAAATGATGGATGTTGGTGTTCTTCTTTCATCTATTGGCATTATAGAAACTTCACCAGCAATTTTGTTGTTTCCTTTTTCATGACAAGAAAAAAATAATCCTTTCACTAGGTATTTTGTTGTTTCTTTTTTCAGTGTGTGAGTTCCTCGGCAGATCGAGCTACCTAGTTGTAGAGATTGAGCAAAGGAGAGAAGTTTGAGCTAGAAATATGCACAAGTGAGGGTGAGGGAGTCGCTTGGGTAGATTGTGCTATCCAATTTCCATGTTAGTGCAGGAAGAAGAGTTTGAGACAGAGAAGGGAAGTAGTGGTAGAGGAGAAGAAACAAAGAAATCCAGATGATTTTCTAGTGTGTCTCCATTGTCAGGTTGGTAAGGGAGAGGAGGCTTAATATTTTTGTAGAGAAAGGCCACATTGTAGGAATTTTCACCTGATCGCATGAATTCACGATTACAGGAATTTGTGTGTGATCGCAGGAATTCATGGTTACAGGAATTCATAGTGGATTTGTAGAAGGGAGAAAATTTCTCCAAACTATTTTGTCAGTATATTTTTAATGGGGATTGCAAGTTGGGAATCGAGATTTATATACTCAGATTTGTTGCTGCATATAATAATAAAACCCTCATCTGCTACACTTGTTTTCCCGCATTGGTTTTTTCACGGGACAATTGTCCAAAAAAAATTGTGTCAAATTTTTTTATTTAAGTGTGCTAGGATTTTCTCAATTTGAAGTTTATTTTCACAATGTTTTTATTGTGAAGAAATTGTTATGTGATAAATTTATTATTTTTTCGTAACAAAATAAACTTCATAATTTAATTAGTTAAAAGACCTAATTTCAGTTACTTCATTTCAAGGAATATTTCACATGGCATCAGAGAAAGGTTGATCAGATAAGAAGCCAATAGCAAGGCAGAAAATTTTGCAGTACAAAGGGAGATTTAAGAGAATTTTTCCTAGATATGTGGAGAGTGCAAATTGTAGAGGTAGGGGTTTGATTTTCAGTTTACAACCAATAGACAAGTCAATCAACCTTTGAAGCGAGAAGGCCACACTACAGGAATTTGTGATTGTAAGAATTCACACGTAATTGCAGGAATTCGTGATTACAGGAATTCACACGTATTGCAGAAATTCACGATTACATGAATTTGCAATGTGATTCGAGGAACTAGCAAGAATTTGCAGTAGATTTTATGGATAGAGCGTTTCGGTTAGTAGATCCAAAATTTCGTTGAGTAGACCTAGGCACAGTTTGTTTGTAACTAGATGAGGAGTAGAAGAGCAGAGCTGAGGAAGAGAAATTTGCACAAACAGAGGGAGCAAGCTTCTAGTTTTCTCAAAGGGTTTCCAAATCTAATTTTTAGGAGGAAATTTTGTATTTCTAGTTGTAGTAGGTTGTTTAGTTTTGCGAGAGTAATTAGTTTGAGTTGCAGAAATTGCAAGTCATGTGCCAGTTCCTGGAGAAGGACATTTGGAAGGTCAAGAGAAGATTCTCAATGAGTAGTTGAAGGTAGTAATTTAGTTACTGAAGGAAACTTAGATACAAAATAAGAGAAAATCTATACATTCATCAAGGAGTGTGAGTAGCAACAATAGGGCTGCAAGGAAGAGAGCGAGCTTCTTGATTTATTTCCCAGTAAATTTCGCGTTTCACATATTTTGCAACCTTTGAGAGATGGACGTATGAGATTTCCGTAGGAGGTCGTACAAGTCAGCCAAAATGAGATTTGGGAAAAATATTGACTTCTAGACATGTGTCAGTGGAAGTATGAGTTTTCCAGTGTGAGTTACAAAGCAAAAAAGGGTCCCAGCCAGGGACTAGGCTTGAAAGAAGATAGTGAGACAATGAATCCAACAGGAGGTGTATGAAACTTCAATGTGTCAGATGGGAAGGGTTCATCACAGTTGCAACAAGGAGACCAATTAGATTAGTTCTAGATTGTTGGAGCGGGACCATCACTTTTTCTACATGAGCCCGTAGTATCATAGTAGTAGGATTCTGTGTCAGCGGAGCTAGTTGTAGTTAGGACATGTGAGATAAGTTTAAAACTATTTGCAGTGACATAAACAATGTGAATTACCTAGTTTCAAGTTACAGGTGCAGTTTTGCCTAGAGAGGTTTTTATTTTTTCAGAAAAGGAAAGGAGATTGAGTTAATTCCAGTAGATGAAGCCAATGGAGGAAGTGAAAATTTGCCAGTTGCATAGAGAAAGGAACGATTCCTTCCAAATAAATTCAACCAGTTCATGATGCTACAAGAGAGGAACAAAAGGCAGAGATTCTACTAGAAAGGGCTTCCAGAGACAAGATTCATATTCTGGTAGAAAAAATACGCAGTCTAGTTTGGCATGTAAACAGGAATGTTAGTTGCAGTAGAGAGGCTTTTCTAGAAGGAAGGAAAAGATTTCCCATTTCTATTTCATAGGGAGATCAAGACTGAGATGGAGTCTAGCTTGAAAGAAAGCAACCCTGTGGAAGTTCATTACTTTAGGCTCTAAGGTGATGAGTACATAGTTGCAGTGATGGAAGCAACACATATGCAGTATACTGTAGTGGTAACATAGAAGCAGTAGCGTAGTGGCTTCAACACTGTATGATTATAGTTGTAGCACAGGGTGATAATAGTTATACCTCCAAATGGAGGAGGAGCATAGTGCTTCAAAGTTGTAGGATAGGGTAGGGTCCAAGGAGGATACCATCAGACATGTGTTCCTCCATGGATCAATACCCTTGATATAGGAGCTCACACTATTCAGTAGTAGATGGATCAGTGTTAGATGGCAAAATCATTTCTTGAGGGACATTTGCAGTACTAGCTACAGTCTAATGCTGAGGGGCATAATGTAGTTGTAGTGTAGACAAAATGAGTGGACATTGTAGAGACTAGTAGAAGTAAATGACTCAGGAGGTATTTGCAGTCCATAGATATAGTTGATTTTGTGTTTTAGATTTCAGTTGCAGTATTTGCAGCAAAAGCAACATGAGATCATTTGTTGTGCAATGCAAAGTTGGTAGCAGTATCAGGTGTATAGTGTAGGATTTGAAATAGCGCAGATGCAGTATGGTTCAACTACAATTGTGGCAGATGAATCAGAGTTGCGTAGTGGAAGGTTGTCATAGTTATTAGACATCAGGAGCGCGTATGGAAATATATGTTATGAGATAGTATAGAACACCTTCCTCACTAAGAGGGACTTATGAGTTTTGTAGAATCAAATAAGTGTTCTAGTCTTAACTTTCATCAGATAGACTAAGAAACAAAAGAACTCCAGAACCTAGAAAAAGTTTCAGGAGAAAACACCTAGAGATGTCTCAATTAAGTTAATTAATCAGTAATTAATTTTTTGCTAACTCTAACTTAAGAAAAATGATTAATAAACACCAATTAATTCATAAAGGAGACAATTCTCTAGAAACTCACATATACCAACCCAGAGATGATCTTAACTGCTGATGATGACTTAATCATGGTCGTTGGTGATCCAACGAGAGATTATAAGAGGAGGTTAATGGGGATTGAGAATAACACCCTCAGTGTGTGAGTTCCATGGTAGATCAAGCTACCGAGTTGTAGAGATTGAGCAAGGGAGAGAATTTCAAGCTAGAAGGATGCACAAGTGAGGGTGAGCGAGTCCATTCGGAAGTTTGAGCTATCCAATTTCTATTTCAATGCAGGAAGAATTTTTCGAGCTAGAGAAAGGAGGAAGCAATAGAGGAGTAGTAGTAGAGAGATCCGAAGGATTTTCTAGTGTCTCTCTAGTGTCAGTTTGGTAGGAGAGAGTAGGTCAATTTTTTCTGAAGAAAAGGCCACACTATAGGAATTAGCGCATGATCAAAATAATTCGGGATTACAAGAAATACACGTGATCACAAGAATTTGTGGTTACTGGAATTCACGCGTGATTGTAGGAATTCATTGTTGCAAGAATTTGAAGTGGATTTGGATAAGGGAGAAAATTTCTCTAAACTATTTTGTGAGTATATTTGCTAGAGGATTATCAGTTGGGCATCCATATTTTTGTACTTATATTTGCTACTGTATATAATAATAAAACCCTCATTTGTTGCACTAATTTTCCTTCATTGAGTTTTTTCTGGGACAATTGTCCAAAAATAATTGTGTCAATTTTTTTATGTGTGTGTTAGCATTTTCCTAGTTTGTAGTTTATTTCCGCAACATTTTTATTGTGAAGAAATTATAGTCTGATTAATTCATTTTTTTTTCCTAAAAGAATAAATTGCATAATTCAATCAGTTAAGAGAATTAATTCTAATTGCTGCATTTCTAGGAAAATTTCACAAATTGGACAATTTTGACAGTCCTCACAAAATTTAAATAATTTTTCTACATGTATATGTAGAATTTACTAAAAATATATATTGAGTAGTTGTATTTTCTCTTTTGCAACAGTTTATAGATCAACTTTGCTGAGCTACAAAACTAATATTCATTCTACACTCTCGATTGTTGAAGATAAGATTTTTCCTCTTCTAAGTGATTATCATCAGATATTCTTAAAGCACGGTTGGAAAGGGTGTTGAGAACCTCGATTGTTTGTGCCAAAAAATGGTAAGAATTGGCATGAAGATATTGTTCCCTATGTGTTTTCTTGCGAAAAACTTCGTGAGAAATAGAACCATCATTCATTCTAGAGAGGAAAATATCAAGAAAAGGAAGGCATCCGTCAACTTCGATTTTCATCATGAATTTGATGTAGTCAGATTGAGAATTAACATTGTTGAGAAACAAATTTAAATTTTTATGACCATGGGGCCAAACGACAAGTATTGTCAACAAACCTCTTCCATCGCTTAGGGTGGATTTGAGCAGAAGCCAAAGCTTTGGTCTCAAAATATTTCATGAATAAGTTGGCAACTATAGGGGAAAGATGAGAACCCATCACAACCCCACAAGTTTGTTCATAGAACTCACCCTGGAAGCTGAAAAAGGTAGAGGTAAGGCATAGACCAACCAATTTCGTTGTGTCATAAGGGGAATTTTGAGGTCTAAAATGGGCCTCCTAAGAAAAATGTACAACCAAAATAAAATTTATAAGGACCAATAGGATTCAAGATGATGATGTCAACCATGGGGGATAATTCACTATTTTTGGAGTAAAAACGTAAAAATATTAAAATATAATAAAATAATAAAAACTACTTTTTCAACTCTTATTTTAAACTTATCTCCCTAAGGTTTTACTCAAATTTTGAGTGGGAGTACTCGTTGTATGAAAAATTTAATTCCTCATCCAAGGAGTTTCCATGTTGCATACTTTCGATGGACCCTACTACACGAAAAATGAGAAATACATGAAAAATGTGACTGCAATCACATTTTTCATGTATTTCCCATTTTTCGAGTAGTAGGGTTCATCGAAAGCGTGCAACATGGGAACTCCTTGGTTGAAGATCAAATTATGCATCCAAAAAGTGTTTCTGCTCGAAATTTGACTAATTCCACAGGGAGATAAGTTGAAAATACGAGTTGAAAAAAATAGTTTTTCTACTTTTTACCTCTGAAATCCGATGATGTAATCAAATGGTATTTTATTATTTCCACTATTATTTTATAATTTCCCTAGGAGTCCCATTCTAGACCTCAAATGTACCCTAATGCATCATAAGTAATCCGATTAATGACATCGATGGCTTCTTGTATAGGTATATTAGTATATAGGCAAACAACATTAAATCTTACTAACAGATCCCCAAGTTCTAGTCTTATATCCTTCAACTCTTTAACAAAGGAAGCAATGTCTTTCACAAGGACTTGGTGCGACCAACAAGAGGTTTGGGTTTTCGAGCCAGGAATTTAGCAAAAAGATAAGTGGGCGCACCTATTGTGTTAATAATAGGTCTCAAGGGGATCCCATCCTTATGAATCTTCGAAGGGCCATAAGTTTTGTGGGTGAGAGGGTTGCTTTCAATAAGATTTTTACTAAGATGATTAAAAGAATTATTAGATTTTATGGAAAATGCAATATCTTTGGAATTTTTTTTGATAGGATTCATATTAAGCTTAATGTAGCTACCATTATAATAAAGATGGTCCATCATTTTGTTAACATAGTCAGATTTATCTAAGATAACAACAACCCCACCTTTATCCGCTTTTAGGATGACAATGTCAGAGTTATCCCTTAGGGCTTTAAGGTAAAGAAATTAATTTTTGCTAATGTTTCTTTTAGGAGGCTTAGCCTTCCTAAGCACAATAACACAACGTTTCCTAATAAGTTCTTTAACATTGTGGGGAAGATTTCTAATTCCATATTCAATGTTACAAATAATGTCATTAACATGAATCTTTTTAGGGGCAAAGACAAAATTGAGCCCTTTATTTAAGAGATGAAAAACAATCGGATCCAGAATTACACTAAAAAGTTAATAACTTTCTTCAAAGCGCTCTAATGATGATGATGATAATAATAATTATTATTATTAATGCTTCTATTATTATTAAAATTAATATTTTCAACTTTCTTATAGTAATTACAAACTTTGTTTTTATTATTACTCTCGTTCAAATTATTTTTATTCATTAATTTTTTTATATAAATATTATCTCCATCATTAGTATTGTTAGTTAAGATATTATTATTCAATTTATCAAAAATGTTTTTAATGATTAAGATTTGACAATTTTTAATCTCATTATGAAAACCATTATTAGTATTTAAGTTATGAATCTTACTCACATCATAATTATTATTTGTTATACTAATGGGGGACATTAGACGAGAAAGGGAAAAATCGGAGGAATGAGAAACGACTCTAAGGGATTGGTGAATAGGAATGGGAGACACGTCGGATGAGGAAGAATGGGAATATGGGAAGGAGGACGGTTGAATCGGAGAGATGGGGCCTTTGAGGAATAACTGTACATGGTTTGAGTGAGTGATTCTATTCTCGTGGAGCCCAGAAGAAAATATGCATTCGATTTACAAATATTAGTTCATAAGTTTATTATATAATTAGCAAAATCACATTGGTATTATATAGGTGAATAGGTTTACACAAAACATATATACAATTATATTTTCCAATGTAGTTAATATAAATGGATATACATATATCAACCATGTATATTTTTAAAAGCTAACTATTTATGATTACTAATAACTATATAAATAATAACAACTATATTATTATATATATATAGATATATATTTATAATTATTATATTAATATTATAATAATATAGTTGTTGTTATATAATAATAATAATAATAATAATAATATTTAATATAATATAGTTATTATTATATTAATAATAATTATAACAATAACAATAATTACTATATTGTATTATATTGTTATTATAATAATATAATATAATTATTGTTATATTATTATAATAATAATATTAACACATAATAATATTGGTGATACTAAATAATAATAATAATAATAATAATAATTTATTACTTATTTTTTTTATAAAATTTAAATAAATAATTACTGATTTTATTATAAAAAAAAACTGTTTTTAGCAAAAATATAAATATAAATATTTGTATTTTATAAGTTATAATAATAATAATAATAATAATAATTAAAATTTTCTAATAAAAATGAATAAATAATAATTAATTAGTTAATTATTGTTAAATAATAATAATATTTTTTAATTAAATATTGGTAAATAATAATAATATGAATATTAATTAATAAAATAAATAAAATAATAATTAATTCATTTTTACATAATAATAATTAATTATGTTAACAGTTAATCATAATAATTATTTATGTCATAATGTGACATTGAATCATGGTTGAATTTCATATGGAGACAATCTTTGTCACAAAGCGAAATTTGAGCATGGTTGACTATGATTCACCATGGTTGACCATGATCAACCATGCCTGACCATGGTTGACCATGATTGATATTATAAACCTAAGGGAATAATAAACCCAAGGGATTGAAATGATAAACCCAAATGAATAGTAAACCCAAGGGATTGAAATGATAAACCCAAATGAATAGTAAACCCAAGGGATTAATACTAAAACCCCAAGGGAATGTTAAATTGAAGGGACTAATATTATAAACTCAATGTATAAATACCCTGAGATAAATATTAAAAATACTAAAGTAAACATGGTTGAGCACAACTGATTTTCATATTGAGACAATATTTGTGAGAACATAAAGTTAGATCGTGGTTGATTTCCATATCTAGTCTTGTTTGAGCATGGTTGAACATGGTTGGTTATGATTGACCATGATTGTCAATGATTAATATTATAAACCCAATGGGTTGATATTATAAACCTAAGGGATTAATACTAAAAACCCAAGGGAATAATTTCAAACCCAAGGCACTAATATTATAACCCCAACATATATAAACGCTAAGATAAATATTATAAACACTAAAATAAACGTGATTGACCATCATTGATTTTAATATTGAGACAATCCTTATCATAATTCGATGTTGGAGCATGGTTGACCATGGTTGACATGATAATAAACCATTCTGATTGAGTGGGGAATAACAAACCCAAGCGTTTGATATTATAAAGCCAAAGGAACAATAAAACCAATGGATTAATACTAAAACCCCAAGGGTTGATTTCCATATAGAGACAATCCTTGTCACAATGCAACGTTGGACCATGGTTAACCATGATTGATTTTCATATCGAGACAATCTTTGTTAGAACACAACATTAGACCATGGTTGACCATGGTTGAATGTGGTTGGCTATGATTGACCATGGTTTACTATTATTAATATTTATAAACCTAATGGATTTATATATAAACTCAAGGGAATAACAAACCCAAGGGATTAATACTAAAATCCCAAGGGATTATGAACCCAAGGAAATAAGATTAAACCCAAGGGGCTATTATTAAAAACCCAACGTGTATAAACCCTAAGATAAATATTATAAACGCTAAAATAAACATGATTGACCATGGTTGATTTTCATATTCAGAAAATCCTCATCACAATGCCATGTTTGACAATGGTTGACCATGTTATTTTCATATCTACACAATCTTTGTCACAATGTGACATTGGACCATGGTTGATCATGGTTAATTTTCATATTGAGACAATCCTTATTACAATTCCATGTTGGACCATGGTTGACCATGGTTAATTTTCATATCCAGGCAATCTTTGTCACAATGTGACATTGGACTATGGTTGATCATCGTTGATTTTCATATGGAGACAATTTATGTCACAATGCAACATTCAAACATGCTTAACCACTATTGACCATGGTTGACGATGTTTGATTCTATAAAACATGTTTGACCATCATCAACCATGGTTGACTATGGTTGACCATGATTGTCCATGATTATCCATCATTTTTATATGGAGACAATTTTTGTCATACTGTGAGATCCGACTATGATTGACCACGATTGACCATGGTTGGCTATGGTTGACCATGGTTGACCATGATTGATATTATAAACCGAAGTTAATAATAAACCTAAGGGATTGATATTATGAACCCAAGGGAAACATAAACCCAAGGGATTAATACTAAAACCCTAAAGGATTATGAACTGAAGGGAATAATAGTAAACCTAAGGGACTAATATTGTAAAACCAACATTGGTAAACCCTAATATAAATATTACAAACACTAAAATAAGCATGGTTTATTTTCATAGTGAGACAATCCTTGTCACAATGCGACATTCAACCATCGTTGATCATGGTTGGTGATGCTTGACAATGGTTGACAAGGATTGATATTATAAACCTAAGGGAATAATAAACCCAGGGGATTGATATTATAAAACCAAAGGAATAATAAACCCAAGGGATTAATATTAAAATCCCAAGGGAGTAATATTAAACCCAAGGGAATAATATTATAAACCCAAGGTATAAAAACCCTTGGATAAATATTAAAAATACTAAAATAAACATGGTTGAACATGGTTGATTTTCATATTGATAAGATCCTTGTCACAATGCGATGTTGGACCATAGTTGACCATGGTCAAACATGGTTGTTTATTGTTGACCATTTCTAAATAACATTAAACCCTAGGAATATGAACCCTTAAATCAATAAACCCAAGGGATTGATATTATAAACCCAAGGGAATAATAAACGTAAGGGATAAAAATTATAAACCCAATGCATATAAACCCTAACATGACTATTGTAAACCCTGAAATAAGCATTGTTGACCATGGTTGACCATGGTTGATTTCCATATTAGATTGATCTATTGTGATATTGATGTAATCATAAATAGTTGGACAAATATTTATCCCTTATTATTAGGGTTTTATCAAACCAACGGATTATTAATATTATAAATACAAGAGATCAATAAACTCAAGGCATTATTAATATTACAAACTCAAGGCATTAATATTATAAAAACAAATGATTAATAAATGCAAGGGATCAATATACCCAAGGAATTAATAAACCCAACGAACTAATATTAAAAACAAAAATGATGAATAAACCTTAGGAATTAATATTTTAAGCTCAGTGGATTAATAAACCAAGGGATTAAATGGTAAACAAAAGGAATTATTAATATCATAAACTTGAAGAATGATAAAACCCAAGCATTTGATATTATAAACCCAAGGAATTAATAAACCCAAGGGATAAAAAATTGCAAGGGATCAATATTAAAAGACAAGGAATTAATAAAGCCTACGAATTAATATTTTAAACCCAAAGGATTGATAAAACCACATGACTATGAATATTATAAACCCAAGGGATTAATAACCCCTAGGGATTGTAAATATTATAAACCCAATAGGTTAATAAACTGAAGGGATAAACATTGTAAACCTAAGGGATTAATATTAAACCTTGGGACTATTATTTAAACATTAACATTGGGGATTAATAAACCCAATGGATTAAATGATGAACACAGGGAATTATTATTATTATAAACTTAAGAAACAAATAAACCTAAGCATTTAATATTATAAACCCAAGGAAATATTAAACCCAACAAAATAATATTATAAACACAAAGGATTAATAAATCCAAATGATTAATAAACCCGACAAACTAATATAAAAACCGAAGAGATTAATAAACCCTAGGAATTAATATTTTAAACTCAATGGATTAATAAACCAAAGGGATTATTAATATTATAAACCCAATGAATTATTGAACCCAAGGGATAAATATTAAAATCCTATGGGATCAAGAAGCACAAGGGATCGATATTACAAACAGAAGAGATTAATAAAGCCTAGGAATTAATATTAAAAAAAAAAAGGATTGATAAACTCACATGATTATTAATATTATAAACCTAAGCAATTAATAAACCTTAGAGATTGTTAGTATTATAAACCAAAAGAATAAATAAACTAAAAGGATAAAAACTATAAACCTAACTAATTAAACTGTTAATATTGGGGTTTAATAAACCGAAGGGATTATTATTATTACAAATCCAAGGGATTATTAATATTATAAATACAAGCGATGAATAAACGCAATGCATTTTTAATATTATAAACCCAAGGCATTAATATTATAAAAACAAATGATTAATAAACCCAAGCAATCAATAAACCCAAGGAATACCAACACACTAATATTAAAAACCTAAACGATTAATAAACCTTAGCTATTCATATTTGAAAGAAATGGGTTAATAAACCCTAGGGATAAAATGATAAACCAAAGGAATTATTAATATTATAAACTCAAAGAACAAATAAACCCAAATGTTTAATATTATAAACCAAAGAGAAAGAAAACTATAAACCTAAGGGATCAAAAAATGCAAGGGATCAGTATTAAAAAGGAAAGGATTGATATTTTAACCCCAATGGATTAATATTATAAATCCAATTTGTGTAAACGCCATGATAAATATTATAAATAAAAAAATAAATATCAATGACCATCTTTAATCATTGTTGATTTTCATATTGAGACAATCTTTATTGCAATGCGACGTTGCACCATGGTTGACCATGATTTGCCATGGTTGATTATGGTTTTCATCTGAAGACAATCTTCGTTGAAACACAATGTTCGACAATGCTCACAATTATTGGTTTTGAAAACGAGAGAATATATGTTAGATTAAATATTTTACAACCCCTAGCCCTAAATCCATGATATCAATATTATAAACGTAAATAATGTTATAATACAAAAAAATAATAATAAACATAAACCACAATCAATATAAGAACCACATTGTAAACCTTTAAGACATCAATACAAAAAATTAATATGAATACATTAATAATAATACACTATAAAGCATTAAAACGTGATAAATCATGAACACGTTAATAATAACACATTTATATCACTACATTATAAACAATAAATAAATTTTAAGCACAAATACATTAATATCAATACATGAATATATTAATACTATAAATATCAAGAATATTGGTATAAACAACAAGAACATGAAGGCCCAACAATAATATTATAAACATCAAAAATATTTTCACTTATGAAAGACATGAACAAAGTGAAGGGGCCCATACAAAAGAACAAAACAATTACAAATGCAAGAGAAAAAATAAAATAGTAACACCATCATTGGAGCAAATGAACATAAATGCAAAAAAAACATCTAAATTGCACAATTTGGATTTAAAGAAGAACAACATGATAGGATATTTCAATATAAGAGATATATAGTTTTCTACATAACAACAACAATGAGAAAAAAAATTCAATTTCACCAACATTGCAACCACAGAAAGAACATTGAGCCTTGACATATATTTTTTGTTTTCTTTACATCAAATAATTCCACCACAAAATTGAACTTGAAATACTCCATCAAAAGTCATCTATGGAATAACCTCTTCCAAAACACAACCAAACCAATGACAAAAGCAACACCAATTCAAATCAACGGGATAATGATCACGATACTTAACGCCTTCCAACCAATTATTTCTTGTTCTCGTCCCAGACTCCCTCTGGTGCACATGTAACAAGTATAAAACATGTGTTTTCGTTTCATCTAGCACACAAATTTGTTCATCAATAAAAGCAGGATGAAGCCCATGTTTTCTATCAAACTTGTTTCAAAGATACGAAAGAAAACATATCTCTCTAGCAATATTGGCACTGTTCTGGAATGATAGATGACATAATTATTTTCCATATCTACATTTGAAAGACATAAAAATAAAAGAAAAATTAACACAAACATGCATAAAAAATATAAGCATATGCATATATAGATATATATAGATAAAACATAACACCCCATTTCTATTTATGTTAAAAAATTTAATCTTATAAACCTCATGCTATAAAATAATCTAATGTTGCATGAACCAAAAGATATAAAAAATTCTACAAATATAAACCTCATTTCACAATACAATGGAAAAATTGTGAAAATAGAATAAAATTGTGGCCAATATTCAAAAAATGAATATTAGCCACGGTGATGGCCAATATTTAAAACCTCCATTTTTGCTTTTCATGATGTAATATGAATCCACAATATTAATATCAATATGACGATTTATAAAATTGATTTTTAATGATTGGTTCATATAACTCATTGTTTATGTTTGAATGGGTTGTTGTAAAGAAAAGAACAATAGCCACTTAAAAAAAAATAATTAAATTGAACAACATGAAAAATGATGTAAACAAATTTCTCAAATATTACTATGAATATGATGAATGTATTAATCTCATAAATATATGAAAATGATTATTATATTAAAAGTAAATCAAGAGGACAATAAAAGAAATTCAAAAAACATATTATAAAAAAGGTCACAATGTTATTAGTTGTATGCCATAGTGATATGGACTTCAATCGCTCCTTTTCTTTCTTCCTAATTGTAACATATGCACTATATTTCATCTTGGCATAATGCTGAAAAGAGAAAGGCAGTACAATGTGTAAACCATCTATTGATTTCACTTTTGATATGGTTGTGAAGGTAAGGCCTTGTTGCTCTTTATTACCGATATCAATTGATGCTCGTTCTAAAGTCAATCCCTGTGACTTGTGGATTATAAGAGCCCATTCCATCTTCAAAGGAATTTATTTTTGATTTCCTATTATCACTCATGTGATAGGCACAATATTTGGATTCCTTGCATCAAATGGAACACCAACATACTTATAAAAAAAAACAGGTGTGAACATTGGAAGCTGAGGTGGCTTAGAGGTAGGCATATAAAATATATCCTTAACATAACTAAGTGCACCATTCACCAAGCCAGCTTCAACCCACAAATTACATGTCAACATAACACGCTGACCATGACACAACAAAACTTCATGGTCCAATTGATCATCATCAACACCAATGATTTCTGAACGCCTTGAATGCTCAGCAATACATCGTGCAATTGGAGAATTTAATGATTTTAACATATTCCTGTTATGGAAGGAGACCAAATTATTTTTTGGAAACATGTCAACTGCTGCATTAAATAAATCCCTCTCTCTAGGATGAAACCTCATATCAACCCGTGACATAAGAAACTGCCAATCTTCAAGAACAGGTTGTACATTTCTTATGTTATTGAGGACTCTACGAAAACAAGATTGTTTCTCATTATTCCCTTGTTGGTGAAAGATTGTGTCAAGAGTGACAACAATGTTGAATTTGTTCCACAACACTTTCCCTACTGTATTAGCTGCATACAAAGTCTTATCTATGATAGGAGACATCTATCCAAGGTCACCCATAAGGATGATGGATCTGCCACCAAAAGGACAATTCTTTTTCTCTGGTAATGCTTCTCGTAATAGAGAATCTATTTGCATAAACAACCATGATCCTAGACAACTCATTTCATTAATCAATATATATCTAGTATGTCTCATTTCTTCTTGGAATACTGTTAGTGACTGCCCCTGTAGTGGCTGCATATCTTTAATTGGAATTTTTAGAGTTGAGTGTATTATTTTTGCATGTATATTAAAAGCATTTATTCCTGCTGGGGCAAGAAGAAGCAGAGGGCTTCTTCTTTTACTTGAAAAATTAGAAAGAGCTTCAAAAATACAATGCATAAGAAAAGACTTCCCAGGGCCTGTAGTGCCCTGAACAATCATAAGAAGAGCTTCATGAATCTCATATTCAGAAAAGTTCCTTAAAACCATTTTAAAAGCGAGTCGTTGTTTTTCTGACAATGAGTCTAGAGAGGAAAATGTTTTGTTTGAAAGTTTAACAATATCACCCATTGATTTTGCATTCCTTATAA
Source organism: Pinus tabuliformis (assembly GCA_031772625.1). Taxonomy (NCBI): domain Eukaryota; kingdom Viridiplantae; phylum Streptophyta; class Pinopsida; order Pinales; family Pinaceae; genus Pinus; species Pinus tabuliformis. The sequence continues at coordinate 285,649,446 of CM062815.1, forward strand.
AATTAACAACTTCTTCTACAACATCATCATAAATAGTTGTACTTTCCCAGTCAAAGGATACATCAAAGTCCCTTCGACCAAGGGTGTGAAGATAATAAACATTCACATCATTTGGTGGAACGAAGCGAGAGAAAATCTTCCATTCTTGAAAATCATCTTCAAGATTAATTTCCTGGTTAGAAAAATCACCATCTTCTTCATCTTCAATATTGTCAACGATTGATGGCTTTCGATCAACATGCCATGCCTGATATTGGAAACTCCTCCAATTTTCAATAATAATTTTAGCTGAAAGGCCAATTTCTGCAGGAATGTCACAAAATAGCTTGTACAAGAGCAATTTTGTCCAACAAAAGGTTTGAAATTCATTTGAAGCCTCTCCAGGAATAGAATAAAATTGTGGCCAAACCCAAACAATAGCATGAACATCTCTACGGTTCCATGGATCTTGTTTACTCTTGCTATCAAATTTCCAAGATCTTGTTGTTTCTATCAAAGGTAGATGTTTAAGGAAAAAAGGTATCTTCTGATAATGTTGAAAGAAAGTATTCTCAGATGAACATTGAAAGTCATCCCTTGATATTTTCCCAAAAACCTCTCTTCCAACATTTAAGGAAACAAATTTCAAGCTACAAGCAACAAGAGGTAGCTTAAGCAACATATGGCGCATTTCTTGTGCTCCAATGTCATTGTCAACAATCGTTTGTAGAAGAAACCTTCTGTATCCGCATAAATCATGATCCTTACAGCCAATAGAATTTGAAATTCTAGTTAACATATGATGATAACTTTCAGACCTTTTTTCTGCTTTTGATGCATACTTAGCAGTATATTTGAAGACGGCGTAGCGAGAAAGCACTTGTTGGCAATCAACATTTGCACGCCACATTGTTAGAAGGTCAATGTTATGTACATTGAGCCTGTCATCATTTCTTGTTGGATCATATTTTTTTCTTCCTTTATCATCGATGAACAATCTTGATTCATCACAAAGATCCCATGGAGAATTGTACCAACATGTCAGAATAGTGCCTTTTTTGCGCAAACAAGAATCTACACTACACTTTGTGTTCCTTTGGACACGTCTTAACAATTCTTCATAATCATTATGAGGATTGCAAGAGAAAAATTGATTGGTATTCAATAGGAAAGGGTCATCATTGAGGCTTTGTGGAACCATTATGTTGCGACGATGTATGTCACGTGGATTCCATGCAGTTACATACTTTTCAAAGAATCTCTTTACAAGTTGTACATCAAAACCATTTGACCAATCAAGTCTTTCCATGTCAGGATTTCCTTACAACCATAGGAAACCATGGATATGTGTTGAACCTCTATGTTGCCACTCAGATGTAAAGAAAATGAAGATATAGTTACTACAAACAATATAAATAAAATCATAATAAAAAATTGACAAAGTATAGAAAATAAATTCAACAACACAAACCTATACCAAAAGTCTTTAGCTTTAAGATATTTTTGGATAACTTCCTCTCAAAAATATTGAATCTATGGTGAATAAATGTGGCAACAATATGAGGTACTCGATAACATTCTCAATTTTCATATGATGCTTATTTAAAGAACAAGAATGTGAATGTATGGGCATGAGGTTAAGCAACTCTGGCCACTTTGTGTCAGTTGCACTCAAAGTAAAAAATAAAGATGGACATCCCAACTAAGTAATCATGTTAGTCAATTCAGCTTGACACTTAGTCCAGTATGCCCTTGTACCTCTCAGAGAAGAACCAAACCACATAAGATGCTCAACCAACTTATTATCTGGTAAATCAAAAAGTTGGTGGCGAAACTCTTTAATTTTTGTAGGTGAGTTATCATGTAAATGTTTCTTTACAAAAACTGCAGCAGTTTCATGGCTTTGAGTCCACATTATCATGTTCAATAGGTAATATCAAAAGTTACAATGGATTCCAAATCTCTGATCATAATACCTAAGAAGATGAAATTCATACTCATGAAGTTTAACACTACAAATATGTGGTTGCAACCAATTAGCATCACCAGTGGGGAACAATGTTTGGAATACCATATCTAATAACCCCTCTGTATTATATTCATTCACTACAGAGGTTCCAATACTGGGCCAATCCATGTCTTGAACATGTGAAGAATCAACATTATCAAGAAATGCTCTAATTTCTTCCACTTCTCTTCATTCATTTGTTAGGTGAGCAACAAAAGAAGGAGGATGAGAAGGAAAATGCTCACCAGGAGCCCCTTCATTGTTATTTTCATTGATATCAGATTCTTCAATATCACAATCAACAAATTTAAGCCTAGAGGAGACATATGTTGATCTTTTGGGCAAAGCATTCACTGAATCATAGTCAATTACAACATCTTGATAATATTGATCATGTTGACTTTTGAAAAATCAATGCAGTCATCACTCACGATATTTTTACATAACATTCATAATATTTAGATTGGGCAACATGTCTCCTCATAATTAGAAATTCAATATCTTCAACATGTTAGGGAAGACTTTGTTCAAATGTAGAAATATCTTTAGGAAAGCTAATTGTATGACCGCTATACTTATTTTTCCCACCTCGATCATGTGTCACTTGCAAAATAGTATTCACATGTGCTATTATCATTTCTTAAACTTGAGTAAGAAGTCTTAAAATATCAGGTTTCTCACCAGGATCCATGTCATTATATCGACAAAAACGATGGGCACCTCATTCACTCTTCATCTGCAAACATGTCCTTCAAAATGTCTCAAGACCTGGATTCCAGGAAATGATTCTTGGCAAATGTGGCACATTTGGACAACTAACAAGATATCTATCTTTGCTTGAATATTTTATGCACTGCTATTATATTTTCATCAAAATTAATATGATCTCTATCGGTTGGACCATGTTGAGAACCACTTGGAAGAGTAAAATTTCTTCTAAAATGTATTTCATCTTCAAGAACATGATATTCCCTTCCCAAATTTGAATAATGTAGAATGGATCTATGATAGGGCCTTTCCAAATTTATGGCCTGCATTTCACAAAAATGAGAGAATGTAAAGGTCTCTTTGTCATAAAGATTTTAAAATTTAATTTCCAACTAATTATAAATGAAAAAAATGAAAAAGAATCAAATGCATTCAAAATTTACATTTGTTTCTTGATGTGGATGAGGGTTATGAGATGGTTTCTCTTCACTTCTAACATCAGTGGATGGAACATTTTGGGAGTTATTTTCTATGCCTCTATTCAAATGAGTTGTTTCCTATTTCAACAAAATAAATATATTATAGAACTAAATGTCCAACAAATAAAGATTCAAAAATGGAAAAAAAATCAAATACATTGAACAACTACATTAGTTTTACAATTTGATGTTTTGGATTCCAATTCTCCAACCTCATCAGATGAAATCATGTTTTTTCCATAAAAGGTTATAAAATACAATGTCCAACCAACTGTAAATGAAAAAATGAGAAAAATATCAAATGCACTCAACATTTACATATTTTTGGTGATGTGGATGAATGTTATGAGATGGTTTCTCTTCATTTCTAACATCAGTAGATGGAACATCTACGAAGTAAATTTGTATGCCTCTATTGAAATGAGTTGTGTCATGTTTGAAGAAAATAAAATATGCCATAAAATTTAATGTCCAACCAAACAAAATTCAAAAAATGAAAAGAAAATCAAAAACATTGAAAATTTACATTAGTTTGGCAATTTGATCATCGAGGAGAACGCACAAGAAGGTTATGACATGATTTATCTTCACTTCTTAGATTAGTAGATGGAACACTTTGGGAATTAATTTCTAGAACTCTATTAAAATGAGTTCTATCCTATTCCAAGAGAAGAAAATAACTTATAAGTTTAGTAAATAAAAGTTTTTAAATAGAGGAATGTAATAAAACAACCACTATTGCAACAAAAATCAAAATATCATTGTGTTACCTCCATTGTTCCACGCGAAATGCTATCAGGGATGATTGATTCTCTTGGTGGGACCACATTACTTTGAGAAGGGGGATTGGAAGATCCAATTTTTTGAGAAACTAACTCCAAATTATCAAACAAATGGCCAATTAAACTATCATCCAAATCATCACACACAATGTCATCATTACCTCCACCATGGATGTTTTGCAACCTTTGGCCTTGGTCGAAACATGCAATTGCAGACACAAAAGGGTTAGGGTGGACATTTGCATCCACATTATCAATATGATGTTCTTCTCAATTGCAAGATGTTTCCCCAATATTATGAACATTTTCATGAGAGCATCAAACAAAAATATTATGCTGACGAGGAGCATATTCTGATAATGAACTATCAACAGGAAATAATCTTTCCATTATATCATCCATATTATGATAATTAGGAGGAATTATAAAATAATTTTGAAGAGTGGCTTCACTCGTTATTCTATGATATTTAGCTCTCCTATGCTCATTTATGGCATCCTTGTTTTCTTGATACTGTAAACAACGACTCTCATTAGACCTATCATGTGATGTTGGTGACACATTATGTTTTATTGTATGCTTGCTTGTGCCTTCATCTTCCATGTCTACAATGAATAATAAAATCTTATTATGGAACAATACACATGGACCATAGCATATATCTAATATAAAGAAACACAAAAGAATGAAAAAAGCACAAGTTTTTTTCGCAATTGTAAAAAACATAAAGAGTGTATATGTTATTTTTTCCAACCATATAAACTTATCAAAATGTATAATGCTTTTTCCAAATGGATAAAACAAATGAATTTTTCGAAATGGCTAAAAACAAAAATGAATTTTTTCAAATGGTTTAAACAAAAAAGTCTAACTTTTCATGTATCATATTAGAATCCATATAGGTGGGACACAATACTATAAGAATTATATGACTTGGAAGTATATCTAAAAATTTGGAGCTATATACTATCAAAATATAAATGCAAATATTAAAATGTACATAAAGATACAACATTGTTTGAGAATCAATGACAAAAACCAATACAAATAACATGTATAACATAACTCATAACAATTATAATTATACAAACAAAGAAAAATGAATAGCATCCAAACACATTTACATGTAATTAAGAAAACTTCAGGGGAAACAATATGAAATATTTTCCAGTATAAAGATTGATACAAGAATAATTTTAAAGTATTACCATAAAGACCAAAGTATGTATAGATCCAAAAATGGAAATATTTTCAACAACCATAGAGAGTATATAAAATGAAAACATTTATAGGAACTCCTAAGAATACTAATAGCCTAAGAATCCATATTTATATCCAATGGTGGGATCTCATCAACAGAATCCATACGGGGATCAATTGCAAAAACATTTCCATACTCAATAAAATCATTACAATCCTCCAGCGTTGGGTACCAAAACCCAGACATTTTTTCTTTAGTTGAATTATCAATATATGTTGGAAAACAAATGCCATTCGTCATATCATATAATAGGAAAGGAACTTCACTACAATTACACAAAATATCCATACCATGGACTGTTCCAAATGGAAGATAACTAGGACATTTTCTATTTATATCCGTAGAAAGTTATTCCAAAAGATTTCATCTAAAACCCCAATCATCCTCAAAGTAGTCAATTCTTCGTTCAATTCACGAATGCCCAAATTAGAAATGATCTAATTCTTCAATTGACCATATAGAAGTGGAGCCATCATTGACAAGGCATATCAATTGATCCATGTATATTGCTAATGACATACACCGTATGTGAGTGATTGGAACAAATGAAAAACCCCATTCATTTTTTATTACATCAAACCAATAGATTGTATACCCATACCGAGGATAATCTTCATACTCCTTGTCCAGATAGAGCCAAAATAATTTACTTTTATAAAACACTCCATTCTTAGGGGGTGAAGTGCCACCAAATGGAAGATCATCCCTTTTCCAAACCCTATCAAGACTATTGCAAACATAAAATTTAGACTACATTCTATCATACATATGTTTTAGAACAACCCAGTCATATTTTCTGTTGCTTACATTTTCCAATAATGAAAAGAATCCCTAGTCTCCAATTCATATTGGCCCTATGTTTTTAAAGGCCTTTGTAAATGGATTCATTACAAAATAGTTGTGTGTATGGGAGAATTCTATTGGTAAGGATAAAACTACCATTGGTCCAACAATAGACTCTACTATGTATCTTGAATCTATGAATCACAAATGAAAATGAGATATGTGCCCATTATGATTAAGGTATTCAACAACAAAATAATTGTCTTCATTATTGAGGAAAGGAACCATAAATCCAAATTCATTTGTAGAGACATGCTTGCAATGCAATAAGAAAGAAGGGTTTTGCAAAACATTCTTCCATTGCTTACAAACAATGCTAAACTTTATGACAACCGCTAAACGAAACCAGAGGAAGACAATTTTGATAATCTCAAATGGAAGACAAATCCAAATAGCTGGGTTTATGATCAAATAATGAAATCACCTAACATTAAAAAAAACACATTTGATATCAACAAAACAATTTAATGTTGAATAAAATTAAGAGTAACATACATACATAATTTACCATCTACACATACAAAAAAAACTGCACATACACACATTGTATAAAATCAAATGAGCGATTAGAACATTATTACACATCATTACAACAATGAACAAAGTTCCATAATTTTTTAAACCTAATCTCTATAATCCAATATTATTAATGTTAGTAAACCTATAATTATGTTTATATTAATGTCTATGTTTAATATTGATATTATAATGTTTCTATTAATATATTTTTAATGTTGATATCATTTTTTATTTTCAGTATAAATATTAACATAAAACCAATTTTTTTAATGTTAAAAAACCTAAACTTCAAAACCTCTTGTTATAAATTAACACAATGCCACATGAACCAAATGATATAAAATTACCAAATATTTTAATCCTAACATCACTAAACCTAAACAAACCTAAAGTTATTAAGTGTAATGTTTAATAAAAATATTTACATAAAAAAAGATTCAGATTAATGTATAGATGCAAAGTATATTTTTACGTAGATTTCTATGTTTAACATTAATATCTATAATAATAATAATAATAATAATAATAATGATGATGTATAAATAATAATAATTTTAATTAACATTAAAAGAGATATTGATGTTTATTATTAATATAAAAAATATATTAATATATTGATGTTTAATACATTTTATAGATTTTATATTGAATACAATAAATTGAATTAATAAGAAATTAACATAATTTATTATTAATACAATTTTTACATGCATTCTCAATTTATTTATTTAAATATAAGTAAACAAGATTTTAATATATAAATATTTAATATCAAATCAAAATGAACCAAATGTATTATATAAAATCTATTACATAAAATATATTTTATATTGAAAACATAAAATTAAATCAATGAGAGATTTTAAATGCTTTATTATCAACAATATTTTGATATCCATTCTTAATATTTGTATTTAAATCTAACTAAATTCTAAATACTTTTCTATGCTTTTTTTGGTTCTAATTCTTGAATTATTCTATTTGTTGAATTAAATAAAATAAATCTATAGCATACATTTAATAGAAATCTATAAATAAATTTTACTAAGTAAAATATATATATGTATATAAATCTATAAAATAGATTTTATTATTTAAAATCTATAATGTTTTCTTACATAAGTCTAGTACATATAATAAATAACCGTTTTATTAACGTTGGTGTATTGAAGGCTTTAGTTAACAATAAGGTTTCATTCTATGCATATTTATTGTGTGTAATAAAAATTTATTATTTTTTTCCACTATTGTGTAACATTAACTCAAGGATTTTCAACTATTTTTTAATTTAATATCTACACTATTAACATGTCACTTGTCGAATTCCAAAATATTATTGAAAATATTAAAAACACTCCACCAATGAAATATATTAAATGCATTGAATGCATACAAATGTATTGATTAAATTAAAGTCTAGTCAATGCATAAAAAATTATTGATAAAATGCTTAAAAATATATTCAATGCTTAAAAATTTATTGATTGATTTAAAATTTATTGATTAAAATGTGTTCAATGCATACAAATGTATTGATTAAAATAAAATCTATTCAATGCATAAAAAAATATTGATAAAATCTAAATGAATCAAAGTATATTATATAAATTTATTAATATATTATACTCAATCAATAAATTCAATTCAGCACATATCTATGAAAAACACATTTATGTACAATTTATAAATCTACTTTATCAAAATACATAATATAATTTATATATTTTTATATATAGATTTATATATTCTATATAAAAGAATTTATATGCAATTTATAGGATATAATTTATTTCACATTATGAATATTATCACAATGGACATATAAAGTACTAATAAACATATATATATATATATATATATATATATATATATATATAATATTTAATAAAATCTATGGAGGTCATATAATGTAATGGATTATATATTCTATTTACAATTAAAATATATATTTTATACATAAACCTAAATTATAATTAAAGCCTAAAATAGTTTATAAAAATAAATTATTCTATTGAATTGGGGGAGTGAAATTGGTGGTACAGATGGATGACAACTCATTCTCGAACCTTAAAATTAAAATTAACTAATTTGTCTTATCATCAATCGTTTGAACAATAACATTGTACAAAAATCATCACTTAAAAATTAACACTAAAATGTTCAGCCAACTTATATGGTTCAACATTCAATCTATACAGTCTGTTGATGCATTCAAATGTATTCAATGCATTTATTGCAATCTATTGAAAGCATTTAACATTCTTGAATACATTGATTTCAAATTTGATTTTATTCAGTTGATTGCAATCAATGCTTTCAATAAATTTCACTGCATCAATAAATTGCATATACTTAATGCATTAGATTTATTGATTAAAATATCTTCAATGCATACAAATGTATTGATTAAAATAAAATTTAATCATTGCATTAAGTTTATTCAATGCATAAAATATATTCAATGCATAGAATTTATTCTATTGATAAGAATAAAATCTATTTAATCCATAAAAAATATTGAAAAAATGTTTAAAAATCTATTCCATGCATAAACTTTATTTATTTTTGCTAAAAATAAAATCTTTTCAATGCATTAAAAAATTATTCATAAAATCTAAATGAATCAAAATATATTTTATAAATTTTTTAGTAGATTATAGTTAATCAATAAATTAAATTCAACACATATCTATGAAAAACACAATTTATATACAATTTATAAATTTACCTTACGAAAATACATAAAATATTTTATATACAATTTATGAGATATAATTTATTTCATATTTTGAATTATGACATTAGACATATAAAGCACAAATAAACAACCATTAAAAATATATATATCAATTGAATAAAACAAAATTTGTTTAATAAAATCTATGGAGGCCATAAAATCTAATGCATTAAATACATTGAATGTAATAAATCTAAAAATTATATTCAATGAACCTAATTCTATTGCAATCTAATGTATTTATTCTATATAGTCTATTGATGAATTCAAATCTACTAAATGCATTGATTGCAATGTATTGAATGCATTTAAAATTTGTTGAATGCATTGATTACAAATTTGATTTTATTCAATGGATTGCAATCAATGTTTTGAATAGATTTGAATGCAACAATAAATTACATAGATTGAGTGTATTTCAATAGATTGCAATAGATTTAAGTGTAATAGATTGCAATAAAATTGGTTCATTTAAATTTACTTTGTATTCTTTCACTCATATTTAATTAAATTTATTAATGCATTAGAATTATTTATTAAAATCTATTCAATCCATAAAAAATTCAATTAAAATATTAGTTCAGTTTGCTGAATAAGATCAGTGACTCAAATCTATGATTATTGATGTTGAAGAATAATCATAAATTTATTAATGAGGAATTCTTTTTAATTAATTAATTTTTATATAATCATATTTTTATTTAAATTTTAAAATATTAAAAACACTCCAGCAATGGAATAGATTGAATGCATTAGATTTATTGATTAAAATACATTCAATGCATACAAATGTATTGATAAAAATAAAATCTATTCAATGCATAAAAAATTATTGATAAAATGCTTAAAAATCTATTCAATAGTTAAAAATTTATTGATTGCATAAATAAAAATAAAAGAAAGATCTATTCAATGTTATATATACTCCATCAATATAAAAAAGTTTATCTAGCAAGAAAACTATTATTCATGAAATTTCCATAAAAATAATTGTTCCTCAGAATTTCTATTTTAAATATTTAAATTTCTTTTTTTTTAATATATTAATATTCTATTTAAAATTAAAAAATATATTTTATACATAAACCTTAATTATAATTAAAATCTATGATAGTTTATAAACCATAAATTATTCTATTGGGGAGTGAAAATAGGGAGTGAAATTGGAGGGAAAGAGGGATGACAACTTATTCATGAACCTTAAAATGAAAATGAACTAAATTGTCTTATCATTAATAGTTTGAACAATAACACTGTACAAAAATATCACTTAAAAATTAACACTAAGATGCTTAGTCAACTTATTCAATGCATTTATTGGAATCTATCGGAAGAAACTCCTCTTCTTGAAAGAAGAAGCGACCTAATTGTAAAAGGTCTTTTAATTGGAAATAAAAACATAAATTTCATATCTAAAACAAAACCAACAATCTAATTAGCAGGGAACCATCTTCCTTGAATCTCAAAAACATTACATGCAACCTAACTCGAGGATGATGCTGTAAATAATCAATCATCAATTGATTGCAATGACAATCAATACTTTTAATAAATTTCAATGCATCAATAAATTACATATATTAGTTAAAAGGGCAACACTCTTGTATTAATCGAAAGGGAAACACTTTGGTTTAAAAAGAAACACTCTTGCATCTTACATTTGTGTTTTTTTTTTTTTGAGTAAACTTAGTTTCTGATTGATTTTATCTTTTTATATAAAATTGGAAATATATTTTTGAGTATAACTAGTTTAGTTTTTGTGTAGAGACAAATTGATTTGATCTTCTCATAACATACAATAAAATATAGATTTGAGTAGTAATACTTTTCTAATTGGTTTGAGTAGTAATACTTTTCTAATTGGTTATTATATATGGAGTTGAAAATATGTATTTTTTTTTTCAAAAAAATATATTTTTCTCACTAAATATGACATTTATTATTTAACATACAACAAATTAACTATCATTTTATCACAATAACTATTTATATATACTGCATTTTATCGCAAATAATATTTATACCTTACAAGTTGGAATAATCGTGCACATGATAACTTTTTAATAGCTTTAATTCTAAAACCATTTCAATTTAAAAAAACAATTTGTTAAACTAAATTATTTTGTAATTAACATTAATTTTGTCTCCGTTGGTCCTGTTTTAACGCCCTAAAACTCAATTTCCATTTACCAATAAACTGTGTTCAAAATTCAAAGGATGTACCTTCTTTTCATCCCTGTTTTTGAAAGCCTCGTTTGGGTAATGATAATTAAATCAAGTTATAGCTATAGCTTTAAGTTTCCCAAAGAAACTTTTGTACTAAACTGATACCGCGTAACTCAATGACTAATGAAGAATCTTTTTATCTGGCTTTTTCAATATTAATCACTGATGAATCCCAATTCGTTTACATATAGTTACAATTTTATTGTAATAATAATAACCCTACAAAAAACAACCACACATCGAAACATACGAGTAACCTTCCAACTACAAACTTTAACTTATTCTTTCAGCGGCTGGACGAAGCATTGGGGCGATGATTTCAACCTAATGTTCTCTAAATCATGTTCTAAATCATTGATATGGAATTTATTTGATCATTACATGGACATTTATTACATTGTTGTGCAAAATTCAAAGGATGTAGCTTCTTTTCATCCCTTTTTTTAAAGCTTCGTTTGCGCAATGATAATTAAATCAAGTTATAGCTATAGATTTAAGTTTCTCAAAGAGGGTTTTGTAATAAACTGATACCGCGTAACTCAATGACTAATGAAAAAATCTTTTATCTGGCATTTTCATTATTAATCACCGATGAATCCCAATTCGTTTACACATCGTTACAATTTTTTATTAAAATAATAATATCCATACAAAAAACAACCACACATCGAAACCTACAACGAGTAACCTTCCGACTACATACTTTAACTTATTCTTTCAGCAGCAGCTGGATGAAACATTGGGCCGACGATTTCAACCTAATGTTCTATGGATCATGTTCTAAATCACTGATATGGCATTTATTTGATCACTACATGGACATTTATTGCATTGCTGTGAATTTATTAATTTACATGCAGCAACATATATATTGACTTTGTGAGATTATAAAATCTCAAACGATAATAAATAAATAACCTCTGATGAGCTTTGGAGGAAGGAATGTTAGGTTCAACAATTTAATCAAATATGACTTAAGTTTCATTACCGAGTTGACATTACAGTTTCATTGAATATTTGACTCGTGGGAGTGTACATGCATAAGAAGATCGTTCACTCTATAGAATTGATTAATTTATATGTTAAACCACTGCTATGTACATATTGAATTCCAATAGAATAATCAAATGATTCATGCAGAGTCCATCATGTCGACCTCAAGTTTATGTTAATTATTATTATATATTGGAATTTATATTTGTAGCTTCTAATTTCGATTTCTCAGTGCGAGCAGAATTGGAAAATTGAATGTAGCTACAAAAATTGGCAGAATGATTGGCCCAAACTGAGAATTTATATTGAAAATTAAAATCTTGGCATGCAATATTGACACTTTTAGTCATGTTCAGTTCACTTTTACAGGATGGATGGGTTGAGTTGTTATTTTAGAATATTGACTACAAACTAAATATACAAAAAAATATTTTTTTTAAGTGGAAATGGATCCAGCACTATCAAGAACCCCAAAATAATGAAGCTTGATAGTTGTAACCCAAATTTAAAAAACTTAAGGCTAAACCCAGATTTTAACCATAGGCTAAACTATATATAAAAAAAATATTTTAAATAGAATACTTATTTGAAAAAAATTGCAGAACAAGGGATTGTGCACCTTTCTTAGCAGATAGACGCTCATAGAAACCCCCTCAAATTGTTCGAGGAATCCTTCCAACAAATGGTTTTAGGAATTTGATGTAAGTTAATTGCATATGGCTTGGTTTCAATAATTCCAACAAACCACCCACGTACAAATGCATGCATCCACAGAGAAATATACATTGTTTTGCTTATAATAGATGGAGTGGTGGTTGTTACAATCCTAGATGGAGTGACCGAATCCAGGTTACAATCCAACTAATAAAAGGTAAAACATAATATCCCTAACACTGATACAATTCAACGAATAAAACATAATTCATCAATACATTAGCTTACATTCCAACAAATAAAGCATAATTCATCAATACATTAGCTTACATTCCAACAAATAAAACATAAAATCCCTAATAACAAATGCAGTTCCACTACAACTTCGTTATATGGAGTGGTAGGTGTTACAATCCATATTGTTTAATTTTATTTATATTTATATTTTTTCTCATTAATCAACATATGTGCCTACTAGCAACAACAAACTTTTAATTCATTTTACTTAAATGTTTTTCCAAGTGGCCATACCTTGGAGGCCAAAGTGATTACACACCACTTACCTAATGAATTCGACAAAACCTGTTAAAGAATGTGAAAAGTTTTAACTTTTAGTCACAATTTGACGATGACATGGTGATGAATAACAGGTACAATAAATATTTAATGACAATTTGAAACACTCACCCAAGAATCCTTGCTCAACCTTGCTCTTGTTCCTCAACGTTTCAGCATGCAAATGTTTCAAAATGTAAACGGATAATTGTTTCATAGTGATACTTGAAACTAAAGTTTTAATTTCATTTTCTCTAATCCCAATACATGGAGATAAATAAGAGGAACAATAATTTTTCAATGACTATTTGGTAAAAAATTAATTTAAACAAGGTTTAAACAAATGATTTAGATAAGCAAGGAACTTATCAGTTTCAATTTCATTCATACTGGTATCTTTCAATTTATACCATTGAATCAAAAAAAATAATTAGCAAAAAAATTAAAGTGACCAATTCCAATAAGAAAACCCCTATTAACGTAAAAATTTAATAGAAAGAAGAAAGATGTGCTTGGGTTCTTCCCTATTACTATTGTTACATTGACTTAGACTGAAAAACGTTTTCTTTGAAATGTTCTCTAATTTTTGTAGTTCAATTCTGACTTTATGTCCAATAGGTTCCTTTAGGCTTCTTCTAGGGATGCTCTATAGTATAATGGCCAGTGGCATGTTCTTCTGGTATGATGGTGGGTTACAGGTAAAGGCTTATGTGGAGTGGATAGTTGATACAAATTTCACATTTATGTCAAAATGTTGTTTATACTTGCAAATATTATGTGGCACAATTGATTCGGTCACTTGGCTTAGCTGCTTACTTATGTTTTACCTTAAACTACATTTTTTTCATAATTTATTAGCAAAGTTGAATGCTAATCATGGGGTTGTTCAGATTTTTTTGCATACCGCATGTGTCCCTATACTTTTACAAGAATTCACCTCTCTAATAAGCTACAAATGTCCTTCAAGAAACTCGGAGGTAAGTCTCTCTTTACTTTACTGCTAACCTATTAGCCAAAGCTCCCCATTGTTGTTTGAGATGGGAGTCTATAGTGCAATGCTATGTTGGCTCTATTTCCATTCTTGCACGGATATAGTTTTGTTACTTATTGTATTAACCCATATTAATTTCTGGAAGCATTGTTATTGTGTTTTTTCTACATCATCAATGAATTAGAGATTTAGTAAGTTACTAATTTTAAACACGGTATACCAAAGCATTTTAAACACGGTATACCAAAGCATTCCTTTGGAAATTTAGGTTAACAGAATAGTTATGTAAATATGGGAGGCTGAACTTTTCAGATGTTACATATTTCTAAGTCAAATGATTTTTGGAAACTTAAATTGTTAACTAGACTTTGTGGCTTAGTTCCAATTAATATATTATGCCAAGCTTTGAATCAATGATAGAGATAAGATTCATGCTATTGTCATTTGATCAAAATTTTGTATCTAGGAAGTCTTCGTTGAAGTTACTTAGCTGAAAAGGCTTCATACTAAATGAATGGCTTACACATTTTCAGACGTGCGGAACCATATCACTGGAAAACAGAAGAAACCAAGTCATGGTCAAGACTTTCCAGCGGAGGAGTCAATTGATGCAAGTTCTCGTGTATTTGGAAATGGTTTAGGTGAACTCCAGATAGAAGATTGACTAGGAGGAACTTTCTTAGATTTGATACGACACGAATTATTCTTGTTTTCCATGTTTCCTAGAAAGCTAGACTCGACTGTTAGCAAATTTCCAACCTAACTATTTTGCATATGATTTGAGAACATAGTTGGAGATAAATAAATTATAATAAGTATTCCTACTGAAATTTTAGACGAGCTCCGCGAATTCGAGAAACCTAGAGCCATCTAGGGCCTACCATTAGAGGTTAGTGTAGAATAATTTTTCTTGTCCATTGAGTAGGTTTTGGCTGAACTGTACAGTTGGAGATTTACAAAAAGCCGGAAGACTTAAGTACCATACCCTGAAATCTTCCAGTTCCAAAATTCCATATAAAATGTGAATAGAATAATTATTCCAAAACTTAATTGAAATGTGGATGATCCTGGTGAGGCGTGCTTTAATTTTGGAAACACCTATCCTGACCACTTCATTATGAGTTGTTAGGTACTATCATTGCAGAACTCCATACCCCTGCTAATTCAAAAGGAACCAGTGAACCACTAATTATGTGTCCATAGTTTTAATGCATTACATTTTAGCCATGGTTCTCATTTTTTCTTTTAAGGCCCTCCATTTATTTTCGGTGAAGAGATATGATAAAACTTGTTAATATCTTCATTCTACTATTGTTTAATTTCTCCAGTGTAGTGTAATGTATAGAATGCATTTTGTCTTGATCCCTCACGTATACTATATTATCCATGAACAATTACTCACCTATGCTGATTATTTACATTGTAATATCAGATTGTTCCAATTAGAATTACTATATACACTACGGTCTAAACCTACGCCATTATTCTTACATGTAGCATAGATTTAGTTGAGTTGCTACATTGGCTCTGCTTTGTATTCAGTTAGTCCAAGTGTAATTCTAGTCCCTCTGTAACCTATGCTCCTTGAAAGTAGGTGCTGCCTTGAATAGTTAAATTTTTCTATTTCAATACATCCTCTCACTCATCGTCTTCTAATTGTGTTTATGCTTCTTTCTATAATGTTGAAATATTCCACATTTTTATGCGACAAAATGGGGCACCATGTAGGATGTCCAACTTTCTGGGTCAAAACTATTATCTGTTTATTAGAGCGGTTCAAACCCAATAAATGTATTTTCCACTCTTTGTATCCATGACTTGCAAAATGAAATGGACATTTGCTTCTTTGATTGCCTCCAATCATTCTGTTCCTATTCTTTCGATTAAGTTAGGGCTCTTTTTGTTGCTGTGTAGTGAGTGGAAAACGCAGTTGTAGGCTGCAGGCCAAATTCTAATGCCACTCAAATATTACCACGCTTAATGTATTGTGCTTTGTTTATGAGAGAGTCCAATAAATGTGCTTTCAAATACTTGTATCTTTGAGAAACCTCCGTCCTTAGTACAAGCTTGAGTATTAGCCATGTTGTTGTGTAGATACCATATAATTGACCGGTCGACAATAATAGTTACTCGGTTATTTTATTTTGTTTTATTATTTGCAATAGGTAGACTGCTTTGAGTTTTGATCATCATGAATATAAGTTCAAGTTGATTTTTGATGATCATTAGTATACGTTTAAGTTGAGTATGGTCAACTGTCAAATTTCAATATTTTGGTTCTATCAAAGATTTTTGATAATGCTCCATTTTTTTAATATTAAAAAAAAAATTAAATACTCTAGCAATTTGATTTTTTTGAAATTTTTTTCACTACAGGCCAGAAATTTGCCCGACATCTGTAAACAACTGCAATTAAAATTTATGGAAATTGAATATAATAGTGCTTTATTATGTAACCATAGGCAGACTTCCATATAAACTGGTCTGATACGAATACAAAATAATAAAGGATACAAGAAGCATTAAAAACCATTTAAGTAAACTCAGAAACGATTTCCACCTCCAAGTGCACTAGTGTCGTCGTGTTTTCAAGGTCAACACCAACATCTCACTATGTGTTTGACTTCTGCCAGCAGTAACGGTATTTCAAGTATGGCATCCCCTGATGCGCGCCATCTGTTTGACAAAACACCCAAATAAAATGCGCTGTCATGGAATGCTATGCTTTCTGACTTATGCTCACCATGGTATAATAGATGAAACTCGCCAAACTTTTGATGAAATGACTGACTGAAATGTGGTCTCAGTAACATATGCAGCAGCCAGTAGAAGGATGCTATGTTTTCTCGTTATGCTCACCAAGGTAGAATAGATGAAACTCGCCAAATTTTTTATGGAATGCCTTAGTGAAATGTGGTCTCCCTAACCTATGCAGCGCAGTGGCCAGTAGGAGGATTGTTTACGCATTGTTTTGACTAGAGTTTGCCATAATATGCAGAAATTTCACATTCAAATTTTTTAGACAGATACTTTAAATGCAGTGACTCTATTGAAACTCGCCAAATGTTTGAGAAATGTGGTCTCGCTTCCACATTTCTGTGAATAGAGTTTACAAATGTGGTCTCGCTTCCACATTAGTGAATAGAGTTTACAATAATATGCAGAAAATGCACATTCAAACTTTTTAGACAAATACTTTAAATGCAGTGACTGTATTAATATGTATTTTCTACCACAAAATAAAATAATGTACTTATTAAACAAGCATCCATAAACACACTAATATAACTTTCAATTAATAATTTCAGTCATGTGTTTTTAGTCCAAGACATTATCTAGCTATTGCATGATATTTCTCATTCAAGGTAATATCAAACATGACTGTACAGTTAAAAAAATGTAATTTTTTGTGTTTTCAAGTTGTTAATTAAGGTTACCACTTTCAGCTTTTTCCATGTAACCTGAATGCTTTCTTTCCAATCATTCCTATTTAGTTACAAGAAATGGAGTCCCTGAACTACTATTTGCACCAGGAGGTCATCATTTTGGGAAACACGGTTGCTCAAATAGAAGTCTCAAAAAATATACAGCTTTGGACATGTAATATAAAATATGTTTGTCATGGAATACAATTTTTTGTTTACGAGTTGGACATGTAATATAAAATATGTTTTTCATGGAATAGAATTTTTGGTTTAGGAGTTGGACGTGGGTTATATAGTGTGATCGTCATGAATATACATTCTATTTCAAGAGTTGGATATGTGATCTACAGTGAGATTTTTGTACAATATGCAAATGCAAAATGGAATTACAATATAGTTGTTCAGGTTAATGTGAGCAAGCGTATTCTTTTTATGCGTTAATTTTTTTTTTTTTCAATTTAGTTTTCATTGGTTTTGCATTCCATTTAAGAAACACATTCAAAATGAGGATGTATATATTATTTGTTTGATTATAGAAATCAAAATAATATTTTTTCAATCACTATTTCAATTTAAAAATCCTATCTAGTCTCTTTGCACTTTTTAAAGATAAAAATCAGACTTGAATTGAAAAAGAAGGAGTTACAGCTCACAGGTGAATACCGCACCTCGAGACTACACTCAAACAAAGAGAACTTTCTCCGTACACTCTACTGTTCATCAAATGAGCAATTACATCATTAAGTACTTTACTAGAGATCAGGAAGTTGCAACCAAACTCCTAAACTCTAGGAACAAATCCTAAACTAAGGAGATACGTTACAACTGGTGTAACTATTTCTCCATTAATACAAAATAATATTAATTATTTTCAACTTCCCCTTTAATAGAGAAAGGATTATCCTGAACTCCTAGCATCCCTCTAAACAATTCAAACTTTACACGCCCAAGAGGCTTAGTAAAAATATCAGCTATGTTATCACAAGTTTTACAATATTCAACACATATCTCTTTTGACAGTAGTTTCTCTCGATGAAACAGAGCTACAGTGCTCTGCTTTTTGCTGCTCCATGCTATGACCCCGGATCCAATGCTAAATGTGTAACCTGTGATAGATCTTCGATCATCCAAGTTACATGCCCAATCAGAATCTGAAAAACCTACTAGAATAACATCAGAAGTGTCAGTGTACAAAATGCCATAATTACTAGTACCACTAAGATACCTCAACACACTTTTTGCTGCGATCCAGTGACTTTTGAGTGGTTTTGACATGAATTGGCTCAACACACTAATAGAATATGCCAAACCTGGTCTAGTTGTAGTCAGATATATCAAACTACCAACTAGTTGTCTGTACATGGTTACATCCACCTCTTTAGTATAACTGCTCAACTTTAAGTTTTGTTGTAATGGTGTTGCTGCTGATCTACACTGCTCTATTCTGAGCCTTTCCAGCAAGCTTCTTGCATACTTACCTTGAGTAAGAAAAGTTTGTCCAGAGTCTTTCCATACCTCCAATCCCAAGCAATAATGAAGGTTTCCGAGGTCTTTCCATCTCATACACTTGTGACATCTAATTTCTTTGATCAGATTGTTAGCATTCCCTATTACAATCATGTCATCTACATACAAAGAAATCAAAATAATTTGCCTCTGTTTATTAAACTTGGTATACAAATTTGGATCATTCAAGCTCCTATGAAAGCCATGCTGTACAAAAAATGAGTCAAGTTTCTCATACCACGACCTGGGTGCCTATTTTAAACCATAAAGTGCCTTTTTCAATTTACACACAAGATGTTCCTGGCCCTCTTTCACAAAACCTTCAGGCTGTACTAAATAAATTTCTTCCTTCAAGTCACCATTCAGAAATGCAGACTTGACATCTAGCTGGTGTAGCTGCCATTTGTGTTTTGTTGCTAAGGAAATTAACATTCTAACGGTGTTTAATTTGGCTATAGGAGCAAAGGTGTCATCGAAATCTATTCCCTCTTTTTGTGAGTAACCCTTTGCTACCATTCTAGCTTTAAGTTTCTCTATACTCCCATCTGCATTTATTTTTGGTTTATACAGCCATTTGCATTCTATGGGGGTTTTACCTTCAGGAAATTCAACCAAATCCCAAGTATGGTTTCTATTTATTGATTCTATTTATTCATACATTGCAGCCCTCCATGCATCAGATTTACTTTCTTCCTCATAATTTGTAGGTTCTACAATGTTTAAAAGCTTTGACATTAATGCATAGTCTTTCAATTTAGAAGGTAATCGAGTATTCCTACTTGATCTCCTTGGTAGGGGACTTACCTCAAATTTGTCTATTTCAGCCTTTTATGGGCTTACATTATTGATTACATTTCCTGTTACTTCTTCTTCTTGTTTCTGCTCCTGCTCTTCATCTTCCTCACTGTTTTCTTAAATTAGCAATGGAATGTGCCAATCACTGTTAGAGTTATCCTTTCCTTCTTCAACCAACATTGTAAATTCCCCAGGATTCCCAAGATTGAAAGGACCAACATGTTCGTCCTCCATAAATCGCATAAGGCCTTCAACCAGATCAAAAACGAACTAGAAACTCTGTGTCTGTTTCCCATTTCCATAGACTGTCAAAGGCTCCTTGCACAAAGCCTGAGCAACAAAATTACTTACAACCCGACCATCATCAAGGTACATTCACAGACCGTATGTATTGAAAATTCGAGCAATTTGAGCCTCAAAATTTGCTCCCATAGTCAGAGTTTCGGCTGTTCTCTTACCCTCATCATAGCAACTATGGACTCCGATGGGATTAACATTGCCCCAGTAAGCTTCAGTTTAAGGATGTTCAAGAGGATCTCCATAAACCTCACTAGTACTTGTAAGCAAAAAACGTGCCCCAACACGCTTGCCAAGTCTGAGTATGTTCAAGGTTCCCACATCATTAGTTTTGATAGTCTTCACAGGACTGTGTTTGTAATGCACAGGGGAAGCGGGGCAAGCCAAATGGTAGATCTGATCAACCTTCAACAATAAGGGTTCCACAACATCATGCCTTATCCGTTCAAACCTCAGATTGCCAAAATGATGCAAACCATTCTCCTTCCTTCCTGTGAAGAAATTGTCAACAACAATAACACTGTCGCCTCTTGCCATGAGCCTATCAAGTAGATGACTGCCAACAAATCCAGCTCCACCCGTCACGACAACTCGCAGGGACTTTCTCTTCAAACCTAGGGGCACTTTAGTCCCCGCATTCACCATCAAACCCAAATGATACTGAGCAAACCGAGAAACAGAAGTCTCATAAACAACCCGATGAGGTTTGTCAGGTACAAACCTTCCATTGTCATTAACATTGGAAGCCAAAAAACCAGGCTGAAGGATAAAGAAAGTCGATGCGATGGCGATTCCTATCAAAATAAACAGTAGCGGTTGCTCCCTGAGCAAATAATCTATTGGCCTGATAATAGACCACGTCTTTTTTGGCTTAAGAGAGTACTCATCACTGTTATTCATATTGGACTGATAAATTTTTGATCCTCTGATGAATAAGTCTTCAATGAGCACCACTGGGAAAATCCGATCTGCTGCCACCGAACAGATCAGGAACTCCAATGCACCACCACCGGTCAAGTCCGATCTGTTACCACCGAACAGATCAGGAACTCCAATGCGCCACCACCAGGCAAATGCGATCTGCTACCACTGAACAGATCAAGAACTCCAATGCACCACCACCGGGCAAGTCCGATCTGCTGCCACCGAACAGATTAGGAACTCCAATGCGCGACCACCGGGCAAATCCGATCTGCTACCACCGAACAAATTAGGAACTCCAATGCGCCACCACCGGGAAAATTCGATCTGCTGCCACCGAGTAGATCAAGAACTCCAATGCGCCACCACTGGGCAACTCCGATCTGCTGCAACTGAGTAGATCAGGAACTTCAATGCACCACCACCAGGCAACTCCAATCTGCTGCCACCAAACAGATTTGAAATTTCAAAGTGCCACCACCCGGCAAGGCTGATCTGTAAAAATTGCAGATTTTCCACCACCGGGCAAGTCCGATTTGCTGCCACTGAACAGATCAGGAACTCTAATGCGCCACCACTGGGCAAATCCGATCTGCTACCACCGAACAGATTAGGAACTCCAATGCGCCACCACCGGGCAAATTCGATCTACTGCCACCGAGTAGATCAAGAACTCCAATGCGCCACCACTGAGCAACTCCGATCTGCTGCCACCGAGTAGATCAGGAACTTCAATACGCCACCACCAGGCAACTCCAATCTGCTGCCACCAAACAGATCTGAAATTTCAAAGTGCCACCACCAGGCAAGGTCGATCTGCAAAAATTGCAGATTTTCCACAGAAAAAGAGGCTGGCGCTTCTCGACGGCGAAATACCTGCACCGAAAACAAAATCGATGCTCTTATGAAATTGGAGCAATTAAGGCTTGATTTTCCATGCCAATAGAACTTTCTGGCGCGTTGGCGTGACTATCTCTCTCAAAACCGCACCAAATGGCGCGACTGTTCCTTAATAAACGACGCCAATCCTTCCTTCCGCTCAAATATGGCGCGACTGTTCGTGATGAAATCGTGCCAATACTTTCTTCCGCTCAGAGATGATTAGTCATCTGAAACCTGTCTTCAGGTGTTACTGCAGTCCACCTGATTCTACGAATGCTTCTGTACACTCCACTGCCACTACAGTTCCGTAATCAATGATGCATCCTAAAAAAAAATTAAGGCTATCCCTACTCTGTGCCCTGATACCAAAATAAAAATAAGACTTGAATTGAAAAAGAAGGAGTTACAGCTCACAGGTGAGTGCCGCACCTAAAGACTGCACTCGAACAAAGAGAACTCTCTCCGTACACTCTACTGTTTATCAAATGAGCAATTACATCATAGCCGGATTCCTCCAAATTTGCTGGTCGATTGTGGAAAAATATCTTTACAAAATGGTTCTAAAGTCCCAAGTTTGCCAGAAAATCAGAGGCAGCACAAACTCCGTCCAGCTTTCAGTGGTGGCCTTGTTTTATTGTGTTTTGAGCAGAGAATTACAATGCAGGGACTAACTATGAGTCTCCTGAAGCAGATTTGCTTGGCAGGGTGGTTCTTGGACCCTACCAACCCATGAGTTTTAGTCCAATTTTGACAGGAAAAATTACAATTTTAGTAAAATATTTCGGCCATTGTCCCTGCCTCTGATCTCACACTTTAGGGGGCATCTATTATAGGAAAAAATGATCTCCTCATCAACTCAGAGGTGAAAGGGAAATATAAGCACAAGAAGCAATAAGCAACCACATGTTTATAAATTTGTAATTGTTATTAGCACAGAAAAACTAATCATACAAAAACAGATCAAGTTGGTATCTTCCTAAGGTGAAAGTGGGTTTTTAGGTGTAAAACCCATACTACATGGTGTACTTCGATCATCCTAGTAAGTTGGAGTCAATTCATGACCAATCCTTACATAATCACTAGGTTGCTACTAAGCATGTGCTTAGATATTTGCACAGGGCAATTAATTTCTGTCTTTGGTCCATGTCAAACTAATCTCGACCATTGATGAGGATCAAGATTTCTTTTGATCTCATCTGTCGAATTTTTAAATGCATTTTAATATATTAAAAAATTGAAAACCTGGACGTAGAAGTTTTAAACCTAAGTTCCCTTGTAAGATATGCAAGGGAGACCATCTTACTCATTTATGCCCTGGTATTCCAGAGGTTCAAAAGATATGGTCCGAGTCTGAAAGCACTTCTACTCCTACACCTGATATGGTTTCTCATCAATCCCAACAACCATTGGTTGATTGTGCATATATGGAAATTGTGCATATACGCAAGATATGGCACATATGTTGCGTATATGCACAGTTTCCGTATACGCGCAAATTCCATATACAGGAATTGCACATCGTATTTTACTAGAGTTCAGGAAGTTGCAACCAAACTCCTAAACTCTAAGAACAAATCCTAAACTAAAAAATACATTACAATTGTTGTAACCATTTCTCTATCAATACAAAAGAATATTAATTATCTTCAACTTTTAAAACAGACGCTAATGTTATATTCCAAGCAAATATTACTGTCATAATAAAATCTTATACGTCCGACTATGTAATTTTAATAAATAAATTTAACAAATGAAACTCAACGTTTGAGTACTCTACATTGATTTATCCTTCGAGGAAATTGGGGAATAAAAGTAATAGATGTATATCAGTTTGTCGACTTTAGATGTTGTCGACATCGCCGTACGATGACAAAGACATCAAATCATGGGACCCGAATATCGTTCAATCTCGGCATATTCAACACCACGGTGATTTTTAATTGCCGCCCAAAAATAGAGTGGCCGGCCAACAAACACGTGGCATAATCAGAGCATTGTAAATCTCTACCTCGAAGCAGGGAGAGTCATGAAGGAGATGACATGTCAATATTATGTTTAGCGGGATATTCTTTTTATGAAGAATCCGGAGACGGCAATAGCCATCAGATTTAAAATGGATCCATATCATAATTATTGTCTCAAAGTTTTGGGAAAGTTATAGAAATTTAGGCTATATTTAGAAAAGATTTGGTTAAGGATTTATGTAAATTTAAGTTATAGTTGTTAAAAATTTAAAATTTTAGATATCATTATTCAAACATTGCCTCCAATTTTTTTTGAAATATTTTACCTAAATTTCAACCACTTTTATCGATCCACAAAATTCCTCGACCTAAACTATTCCATAATTATTACTCAAGTCAAACCGTCCTGCTCTGTTGTCTCCTCGGATGCTCCATATTATCAGCGCCAACGATTTTCAAGATTCACCCAGACGACCCAGCACTCGCAGGGCTTGCTGGGTCTATCTCACCATCGGTTTGAGAGGCATAATCCCAGAAAATACGTAAGTTTGAAGAATTTTGTACATTGAAGATTGCAGATATGTATATGTTTTGTCGTCACGCCAACGCTTTTTTTTCGATGGCGGTTCAGATTTACTTTATTGTTATGTAAATTGTCATTCGACCTCTGCATTTTACAGGCTTTTTTCAAGTAATATACAAAACTAATAAAGTTTCATTAGCTTGGGTGGGATCTCGGGAATTGAAGTGTCACTCCGTATTAAAAAATATTTGAAAAAATATAATAAAATTTATAAAATCTACAATCCCGTTATATGTTTGTTACTCTACAACAATGTTCATTGTACAACAATGTTCAAACCAGATTATCTCTTAAAATGAGCACACGATGAGGTTAGATGAATCGGCCGTATGTATGGGCTGCTGGAAATACCTGGAGGGGGTTTTAAAACCATTTTTGAGAAAATTGTTTTAATTTAATTTATTAAAAAAAATAAAAAAAATTGTGAATTATTTTAAATTTTGTCTTTTATGCAAGTGTCTCAAATTATTGTCAAAAATTTCTTTATAAAAACATTGTATAACTGCAGCTTTATTGTTTTTTAGTACATAATTTCATTTTTGTCACAACAGTTGGGATTAAACATATATTGTCTTTATAGAGACAATATGTCTTTAATCCTAGCTATCCTCTTTCTAGAGACAATATAAAATTATATTTAAAAACAATACAATATGTGTTTTGCCTCTTTATAGAATATAAAACAATGAATCCAGAAAAATATGTCACCATTGAAATAAATCAATATAAAAGGTATTTAATTAAAAATAAACTACAATATCATTGATTAATTCGTGTTAGGGCACACTGGAATTGAACCACCAGTGCTCTTCCATTGAGCTAGAACCCTTTAAAAAATTATATGAAGAGGTATAGAAATACTTGAAATTGCACATATAAACAAAAGAGAAGAGCTTAAACACTTAGCATTGTAAAATGTATTTGTTTAGGGATGGCCACCATCATTCCAAAAAGTACAACCAAAAAAGAGAACAACCAAAGGTGCTTCGGTCTAGTTGACACTATGCACCCATCCTATCTACAAGTATTAGTATAAATTTAGATGGCCCTCTAAAAAAAATCCTTATCAGGACCATGCTCGAGAAATCAATGCATGGGATTAGATGATGGGCCATCAAAATCAATGCTTTGAACAATAAGAATACACAATGAAGCTTTGGTGAAGCTTACCAAGAAATTGTATATGGATCCTTCCAACTTGATACCAAAATCCAGTTAGTGCATTTATGATCCCTCAATGGGTAGCTAAGTGTTGAAAAGTTGCATCTAAAGTTCGCAAATGTTCATTTCATCCCATTTTGATACTACCATAACAAGACACAAAGTTGCAATCGCTGGAACAAAAATGACAGTTCTTATAGCTTGTTGAAATGAAAATGACTTGTTGGCAGTGAACAAGGCATCTTGAGCCCTCTCTAATCTCAAAATTGAATGAGAAAGTACTCACGTCATCAAGAAATGTCTCAATGTTGGAGAAGTGCACCTTCATACCCACTTGTTCAAGATATCATTTTAGGAAAGCCTTGTAGAAGAGGTGTATATTTGTCAAACAAATTCTGATTGAGAAATTACTCTTCAGTACCTCCAAATCGAGCCACCTCATGGTATTCTAATCAGTTTGGCTAAATACAATAATAATATAAGGTTTTGAGTATGAAAAGAACTATTAAATGCTAAGCACCCACAATTCTAAACTTTTATGTGTGCACAATGCTCAGGTGTTGGGGGAATTGAGGTTCATCTTGTTTACAAAGATATGGTGTCACTTGGAGACAAATGTCATGAAGAATCTTCACAAAAAAAATAATAAGGAGAGAGGCCATGTGATATGTGGGATATGTTCAACAAAAAAGCAAATGGAAATTGGGGAAACCCTAATTCAAATCTTTTAAATTTATCATAAATACGAATCACAAAGAAACCCTAAAATGAATACAAGTTAGATATGGTCATGGATAGATAATTTTCATAATCCACTAAATTAAAACAAAAATATGGTCTAGCATCTTATGACAAAGATTGACACTAAAAAAACAAAGGTGGGTATATAAAAAGGAAAATATATTCACCTTTGTTATAAGGTTGCTTGCAATATCCTTCAAATTTGATCAATGAATGTTTCTTCCAAGGGTTTAACAACTCCAATTATCTTCTAAAAGTGTCGTCTACAATCTAAAAACCACATATAATGATTAGTGGGAAAATATAGTGGAACTATGCAGCTATGTACCTATGTGTCATATAAATTTTGTAGTAAATTGTAAACTAAACTCTTAGTAGATCATGCTTTACTATATAACTTTGTATTACAAAATAAATAGCTATTACATTGCATGCTATTTTTTGTTGAAGTTTGTGTGGAATTTGTTAGAGGTGTGCAACCTTTCCCAATAAACATTTCAAATTACTCAAGAACAATGTACATGTTGTGTAATATAATTCTATGCTTTGTTTTTAGGTCTCACAACTCTTAATTTTACCCTCCCATGTTGCAACCTGCAAAGCAACACATAATATCCAATTCACCCCCTTTGAATTCACCTACTCTTCTTCCAGAAAGGTTTTAATCCATTTGGGTTATAACTTATGATTCAAATGTCGGTATTTTACTAACAATGGAGTGATGAAGGTTTTCTATTGATAGAGGGTTATCTGTGATCTGTGTTATTATGCTTACAAAATTTTCGATAGGAAGTGAAATTAACTATCAAAATTTGTGAATTGAGGTGAGGATCAAGGTAAGAAGTGGACAAAATTTTTATTTAATTTATGCACAAAATATAAGGAATATAATACTAGCTATATATGAATAGAAAAATAACATGTTTACACAGAGTACTGTAGATTCCTTTAATTCCTTCACTCTTTGTCATTCATGGGTTATATACAATATTCATACATAGAAATTTTTATGTATGTACACGTCCTAATATCAATATCACAATACATGATACTAGAATACTTACCCATACAAAAGTATGCTCATCTATATTTATTGCATAGGAGTGATTTTCCTTCCATCCATATGCATCAACTTTGGACACCTCCCTTGAGTTGGGCTTTGAGGCAACAATGATGATTGACTACTTATTGAAACTCTCTCTCAATACAGTCCAAACATGCTACAACTTGATCTAAGCTAGAAAATAACACATGACTTGAATCACAACACTAGTCAGACCGGTGCAAATTCCACTTAGGATACTTTACCAACACTAACTTATCCTATGACCATGTTCTTTGAGCCAACATGCACTCTAGCTCAACCACTCCAGTGTCGAATCAGAAATTTCCTAAGGAACGTTCATGGCCAATATTCAAATATGGAAAGAAAATCCTAGCCCACTGAGTCACAAATTCTTAGAGACTTTGTAACTCTAAAAATCCCACAATGATAGTGCCAGTGGGGGGTTTAAAAAACCATTAAATCAAGAAAATCAAGGCTTTGCACGGGGTGTGTAAAGATGGTGGACATCACTCCTAGTATCATATTTTTACTACAACAATAATCAAGCTCTCAAACTATATAGAAACTGCAATAGATCAACAACATTATACTATGATTCACTACAATGTTAGAAACATGATTGAGGTAGTTGGGAGGATGAGGAAGTGAGGAATGACAAGAATTCCTAAATTTGAGCTAGAAAATAGCATATGACATGAATCCCAATACCATTCAGACTAGTACATATTCCACTTAGGATGCTTTACCAACTCTCACTTAGCATATTTTTTCATTTAATTGTGCATGGAGCTATTGCTCCGTGATCTCATGCCCGATTGAGATCACTAGACAAAAAAATATAATGGATGATACAATCTAATAATGATCCCCAATCTAGATGGTCATGCATGCAACAAGTAGTTAGATCTATTCTTTAAGGATAAGAGATCACACCTGGAATCCTTGCATGTCGGGGAAGGGTTTCGAGTTCGATGTAGATCTTGCGCTCCAATCGAGCGATCCAACACGTCTACACCAAATCTTTATCCCTTCACACAAAAACAACTAAACAAGGAAAACAATTGATCTTCCTTGGAAGATCATTAGATTAAAAGCAACAGATGCGATCATATAACATAATGAACAAAAATTAATGTAAGGAAGGGAACACAGATTTTTATTAACCATATAAATGAAAGTACATCAAATGTATACCTTCAACAAATAATATCATCTCCTCCAACTTGCAGTATGGTCTCCTCTCCCAAGATAGTAGAGCTCTCGCGTTATAGTTTGAATACACTCCACCTTTCCCCCTTTACTCTTGGTGAGATTATATAGTCTTATTCTATCCTTCAAGAGAATGTATCTTGACACCTAGGGGCTTGAGAAGTTAGGAAACTTCTACAATAATGGACCCCTACCCAACTCATACACAAGTGAGTCAATTTGATCGCCTTGGGAATGACAAACTTCATAAACCTTTTTCACAATTATGAGTTTTTTCTCAATTAACTCAATTATGAAATAAATATTATCTCATAATTAATATTTTGGAAAAATAATTATGAGAAATTCCTTAATTATGTAATTTAACCGATTTATCATGGGCTATATCTCACATAAGTAAAAGGAAAGGTGAAAAGGGATGAATTTAAGCCAAACAACTGAGGTAAGTTGATATTTCATTTCACTCACTACAATGGAGTGGAAAATAGTGTTATAATAGATAACCCCTAATGCATGAGGTTAGAAGAGAAGCTGATGGCTAAAATACATTGCAATAATAATCATTGCTCGAAATGGGAGGAAGGAGCCCAAACTACGAAGCTATATCGGAGGAAATCAAGTGATGAATTATCAACTCTGTCAATAACATCCCCGAGGTGAGCATACCCATGCTCGGTCATAAGAAGACACTAAACATGGTTGCCATAAAATACACTGTGGATCCATGACATGAAATGCTAGAACATGGCCACAAATAAATACACAGTGGATCCATGTGACTCAAAAGATATAGCATAGCCACTAACAAATACAATCATGGATCTATGTCATAGTATACATCAGTAGGACTATGGACGCATGAGAGACATATGGGTGTCCCATATAGTCCTCACAGTACATAAATGGTACATAACTCCAATGCAAATTGGGAAGGATGCCAAATAGGAGAGAAATGTCCTAAATCCAGGGTCTTCAACATAACCCCAATGGTACGAATCTACACCATGCGAATATATGGGTTGAAGTCAAACACCATTTGATGACTAGCCAATGAGGTACAGTAATAGACACGAGGGAATCCACCAATGAGGACAATGGAACCGAAGGTACCTAGTACAGTCCACTAAGTGTAAATAGATGATCTAATGGGCAATACCAATGAACTTGACCAATAAGGAGCTAATGATGTAAACCAATTGTCAATCGCGAGGAAGCTTGCCATTGAGGTTTGCAAGCTCCAAGGTACTATTGGTTCCTAGATGAAGCTCTTATAGAGTGCGCTGAAGTCGAGAAGAGAAGATCCATCGAAAGGAGGTCCTTAATGTATCCCCCATCAATCGACATGGAAAATAATAGGATGATGTGATGAATGGATGGCCGACTCAAAAAGGCCAACAAGCTACTGCATATGGCCAACACAAGTTGAGACTTCCCTTAAACACATAGTAGCATGACACAAGAGTGACTTGGTAGCATGACCAATGAGCACCATGTGATATCATGTAATGACGTAGGAGGCATCAAAGCACACTCCATATGACTGGAAGAGTAACTAACTGGAGGAGTAAAGCGACTCATATGGATGGTACAACTCTTACGAAAGTAATACCCAATCATGAGATAATGAAACAGAAACATACCATGTTCAAGGGTGTTGCAATTGATGCTTCCATTTGATGACTAATGGAAAAGAATGTTCCCTCCCTTCTCTTTTTATAAGTTTATTTTCCGTAAAGTTTTCCGTAAAGGGGGGACTTCCTAGCCAAAGTAGAATATGGTATTCCTTTTTCGTAACTACTCTATCCCAGTCCGGAAACAGGTTAAACTTATACTGGGTAGAAAACACTTTAGGTACTTTAATGAGTGTGAAGTAGACAAGTTCACTCATCAATATTTTCTTAATTAAGGAGTCTGAAAAGAGCTTAAAGAAAAATCCTCTTAGAGGAATGAGTGGTATAAAGGGTAGCAAATGGTTCCGGTAAGGGTGGAACTGCTCATGACATTATGAGGACAAGAGGTTCACTAATAGGATCACTCATCATAACGGCTCCTCCAAGAAAGGGTGAAAACCAAGTGAAAGCAGATGATAAGCCAAGCAGATGAGGACAATGGAAAAAAGAACCCAAGGTTCAAACTGCAAAAGTAGGATGGTAAAAAAATTGGCAGACAAAAGGGATGAAGATGGTGGAATCCTCCTGGGGTAAAGACATAAATAAGATGAAGAATAGGACATGTGGCCTAGATTCTAGGTCATGGTGGGTCAAAAGGAGGGATTCTGAGAAGAGAATAAAAATGTCTGCATGGACACTAAGACCGAAAATAGGCACTAGCAAGGGTATCCATGATCAGGTAAGCTCTACCGCCAAGTGATGACATACATAAAGTAAAGTGGGTAAAGTCGCAACTTGACAGGGTCAAACCTAAGGCATAAATATGGCACTGACGGTCAATAATGCATCAGTGATGGTGATAGATGACATGCCCCTATATGCTAGTAAGAGTATCATACCTCAGGCCCAATGGATGTCGTAATAGAAACACCACCCTATCCTATAAAAGATGTCCAAAAAGACTAGACCCATAGTTAAATCACATAATGAAAGAAATAAACATGGAGGAGGTAAAAACAAGATCATGTGTTTTTTGATTTTTTGTATTTTTGGCGTAAATAAGGCATGACAAATACTCACAACACACACCAAATGAAAAAAGAGATAAAGGATCACACTCCTATGTACAATATAAACAAGCATAACACAACCCAATAGGTCACGCTAAAGTATTCCCACAATCGAGAATAGGCTAAGGGTTTCTATACGTGAACTCATGGAGGGTAAAGGTACCAGATGGTTCGCCAATGTGGGGCCATGCCAAAGGAAATCAAATTGCCCAATCCGGAAAGGTTTACCATGCCAAGGAAATTCTAACATAGTCACACTCTCCAAATTAACTTGAGGAGATAAAGAAGGATCAAGACATAAATGGGGTGCCAGACGCTCATCAACTAGTGGTGAGGAAAATTCATTGGCAAGTTTGGTAGTATAAACCCAAGACTTGACATGGTCCATGGGTGGAAATTCCAAGGAGGGACAAGGACACACCCCCTGAATAATTCAAAGATTTATGTTTCCAATCTCTACTTGTTCCACATCGGGGAGACTAGAGGCAGGAAGATGCATAATATGCCTAGGATTATCAACAGATAGATCAATGACCTCCAAGTTTACTAATCGGGGAGGATTTTCATCCAGGGAGTCATGTGGAACAGGTAGAGGGAAAACCCATGTGGGAGACAAGCAGAGGGACGACCCATATTCGGATGGAATTTCTGGCCAGCATTAGGAAGTACTGACGGGATTGCCAAGGAGGCAATCTCTTCCACAACAGGTGGTGGAGGATGCTCACTAGCTTGACCAACTTCCATAGAATCATATGCCACGACCCACAAATTAGGAGGTCTATGGGGTCCACAAGTGTTGGAAGAGACCAGATGCATAAGAGATTTAGAATATGTAGAAGTAATGTCGGGTGGTGGTAATTCAGAAAATACCCCAATAAGAGATGTGATTTTAAACAAGCCCGCACCAACACTTGGATACTGACCAGAGTTATCTCCCACAAGTGGGACTTGCATCCCCATAGCGGTAAGTTGGGCCGATGGCACACAATAGTCCAATTGGTCAATGGTCACAATATTGCCTTCGTGAGGAAAGCAAAGTACACGAAATATGAATGAGACCACCATTTTCATGGCATAAAACCAACTAGGGCCAGGAGTAGCTTGTAGTCTAATGAGGCATCGACAAATTTGACATCAACATATACAATTTTCTCTACTAACTCAATGGAAAAATTTGGAAGAACCCCTTTAGGTACAAAGTTATGTCCGTCAAAATATTGGAGAGTCGTGTTGGACGTGGTGCATGTCGGAGAGCCAAGATCCTTCCAACATGATACAAACATAATACATGTGGAATAGACTTCATCCACCAAAGTGTGATGAATATTCCTATGGAAGATACGCATAATGATTTAAAAAGAAATCTGATGGGAAAGGTGAGGAGCGACTTTGTCGGTGTTAAAGGTGATGAGACTAGAGTCAGACAGGTCAACTCCACCAATGGTAGACAACAAGGCCTTGCATTGAGGGAGGCTTTGTAAGACCTCCAAGGTAGACATGGCACAAGGAGCTTGAGCAAGATATTCAACAATATTATAGTGTTGAGCAGCCCTGATCGAAGCATTCTGTGTCATCTTTAGGATAACGTAATTGGGGGGTGATAAATAGGTTCCACAGGCTTATCCAAAGTGAGAGGTACAATGGAAGGTAGTGGAGTTGATGAGTACTTAGAGGGAGAAATGACTTAGGAACTTCGTAAGATTTAGCTCATGTAGTCACGTTGACATCTTCCTTGCAGATGAAGATGGATGAATTATGAGAAGGTTGACAAGAAGACCCCTCATTGCTCCCTTATGAAGGTCGAGGAGGTTGACAAACCATGTGTTCTTGGGGTTTTGTAGGGAACATATGAGTCAAAACGGCAGGCTATTAAGTAGATGGTGGTGAAAGAAGCCTTTGGACCTCATCCATTCAAGGAAATTCATGAGTAAGTTGGTCACCTTGAAAAATTTACAGGGGAACTTGACTTTACGATGTCGTTCACTAGTGAACCCTCCCTGACTCTGAGGGTTGGGTTAGGACTCCTAAGAATTTTCATTTTTTGTTTTATTTCTCTTATTATTCCTTTTACGACATGATTACTGGTTTTTCTTCGGTTGAGTGGACTTCACCATGAGAAAATCAGTGCACTGTGCGGCAGGAGGTGCTTTAGCAGAGCTAGACACACTTGTTGGGGCTTGAGATGTAACAATCAATTTCCCATGTTGGGCAACAAGTTCGCTCATGGAATCAGAAACAGACCTGATCAGACCATCAACATGCGAGCTAGGAACACATTTGGGAGGGTCAATAGAAGGCCTAGGGGCATTAGGCAACACTTTGTAGAGCGTACCCGACTATGAATATATAAGATCCAACTATTGGGTAGATAGAATGGCTTGTTCCTCAGTGACCTCTCGAAACATTGAGACATCCTTAACAATCTGAGGTTGGAGAGATTGGATTAACCATTTACAGTAATTTCACCTTCTTTCTTAGTAACCCTAGAGTCTATGTTACTGGAGCATAACATGGGTGTAGTGTCTTAGTATCCAAGTGATTATGTTAAAGGAACAAACAAAATTCTTCTATAACCCAGCCTTTAGTTGCACTTGAAATTTTCAGAGGCTCTCTAAATTACCACAGTCTTGGATTATAGCTGAAACTAACTAGCAAGATCTTGAAGATATGAAAATATCGCCGAGTCTGAAATCCACTGACATTGTACAATATGCATACCGTCCCTTAGTTGTGATCATAATCAAGGACCAATGAAGTGTCCACATCTATTTAAACCTTCTAGGACCACAACCTTCAGTTTCCCAACATTTGTGGGGTTTAACTTTCCTCAATTACCTTTTAATAGTGTACTGATTTATCTTCACATGGATGTCTCGGAATCCATTTCCATGAAGTAATTTTTCTCTTTTTTATTTAACAAGAAATCTTTAATTAACTTGTAAATTATGTTCCCAATATATTATATAAATATATAAAATCCACACTCAAATTATTTTTATCCCCTTGAAACTCTTTTTGTGGTTCAATTTGATTCATGACTGATAGTTGGTGCATCAAGGAACCAATTCATTGTTAGATTCATAATGCACCATGAGGGGATTTGGTTATCTCACCCTGGAGGGAGGGCTGCATCTAGGAGCTAGGAAACCTCGCTCTCGTACCATCTATGGTCAAAGGAAATAAACTCTTGGTAGATCCTTAGTTGCTCAGGTGAATTTGGGGAGTAGCCCAGGGTGAGAGGGAGGGGGTGTGGGAGAAGTAAAACAAAGGCAAGAGATAGGAATGTTGATTTAGAAAATATAAGAATCATAATTCAGATAACATAAGAATAAATCCGTTCATGAAATCTTCAGGCATTGCACCAACATTTTGATGGCTTTATGGCCATGTGATTTTGATACTCACAATTCGGAATAATCTCCTACAATTTCAATCATCTCTTTACCACTCACAAAAGATCCAACAAATTCATTTGTCGAGCAAGAGAATTCAAAGTTCATAAAACATATGAATTCTCCAATTTTTTTTTTCTTGTATTGAAAAACTATTTGAATCAGACTTGGAGAACAAAACTTATGAAACAGTGAAAAGAGCCCAAAATGATTGACAACAGCAAATATCATTTGCTTCAAGGGCTTCCTGCAAAGTAAATTTTTAAGCAATTTTATGTCATCAATTTTGACACCAATCTGAATGTTTCTAATGCATTTATTTGATGATGTTGTTGTAGATAAGCATAGTAATGGCCAAGAAAGTGGCACTAGAATATGAGTTCTTGAGACCCAGGTTTGGTTTGTAAGTGTATTGAAAGAAGGGGGTAGATACATCCAATGGTATGAGCTAGAGAGAACTCCATTTAGTAGGTTATTTAAGGGTAGACATGACAACCACGTTGTAAAACCACCACCATTATTTTTCTATCAATTTTCCCCAAATAGGAGATGAAAATTCAACCAACCAAAATTTGATAGTCCCTGGAATCACAAATTGAGAATCAAGGATAGCTTGTAAAAATAAGCACCTAGGAAGAGGTAAAAGGACCTTCAATTTTGTATTATTTGATTTTCTAAGTGGAACAAGAAGGTTGATTTTGTTACTCCCAAAAAAATCTTGTGTCATTCTAATAATTGTGCTAGCAACACTCTACTCATCATGATGGAAAGCAGAATGCTCTGAAACATAACCCAAGAATTGAGCCACCTTCACTTGCGAAAGAAAATTCCTTTTGAAAGAAAAAAAACAATATTTTCCTTTTTCATCGTTTCAAACCATAAACCATGGATGGAATGGAGCTTTGCAAAATAGACATGGAAAATCAGAATAGTTCATTGTTTACAAAGTTGTTGTGCTTGATAAGCTTGTCAATCTGGTCCGAATAAGTTCCTAACCTGAAATGTAAACCACATTATGGTCCATCTTGATGCTAATCAATCCAAAAAATTTCTCAATGATTCATACTCAGGCATGGTATAGAAAGACAATACCTACCCATCTTTACGGGTTGCCTCAACAATAGGAGTAATGAATTCAACAAGAAATGAGGGAGTATTAAGTAGGTATGGCCATAAAGAGTGTATGAAGTTGATCAAGAACCCTTTGATGTGTGAAACATCATGATCTTGATCTGCCATAATCATAATATGGCTATATCTCAGATATTTGATACTGTCATATTCCTTTTCATTCTGTAGAACAAGGATATGCTTGATATGTTGAATCTCAACATTTTCCATGATCTATTAATGGTTGGTTTCCCTTACATTCAACAACTTACCTCTTGAAGGAAACACACCAAAATGGTTTTTACCAACAATAGCCAACCCTACCATCACAAGGGTCTTAGTTGTCTCTCTCTTTGTTAAAATCAGAGTACATTTCTTAGAATCATGCTCCCTGTATCATTTGCATCATCAAGCTTATAGCACTGGTTTGAGATAGATGGACTAATAATTTCATAATAATGCAAATCCATAATACCCTTGTGGGCCAATGTATTGTGAAGAATGTGAAATTTACATACACTTCCGTCTGCATCTAGAGGAAGATATTTTCCATGAATTTTCACAATTGTTACCTTGTCACAGTAGCAAATAGCCAATAGGTTCACCATCTTTTCCGTAAGCATCATAGACAACACTAGTAGAGATTGGTATGCTAGAAATGTTCAATATGTGGCACCCATAATTTTCACCAACCAACTTTAGAGAGTTTTCACTGCTTGGTATAGTAAGTTGCTGTCTTATGGTGTCCCATTCCTCGATAAGACCGTCCCGTTCTCTGAAATTTAGCCAACTTCATTCACCTTTTTGGTAATACAATTACTTTCAACACTACTAACACTAGCTATGCTTTCCTCTTTAGGATTTTCTTGCTTTTCATGAGGGTACAACCATGTCCACACTTTTGTCTCTGCCTCAGTTTCTCTTGTACTTTGTTCAACAACCTTGGAATTGTCTACTATATTAAGAGAAGATGAGAAAGGGTATTTCAGGAGTCACTAGTTAGAGCTGCTAAACCTGATCAAAACCATGGAAAATCACACTCAAGCATGTATTATTGGAAGTATCTTTTGAGCTAGAATCAATTTTTTTTCCTTAATGATCACAACAGAGAAATAAATGATTTAGGAACTTCAACCTCTTTCTTAGCCTCTTCATCCTTAGAGGCTAGTTGTTGCAGAGCTAGTGAGAGACTAGAAGAATCACCTTTTTCCTTTGCTTTTGTTGTTGTAGTTGATGCCATTTTCGATATTATTTTTATGAAGTTTAGCATTTAGAGATGTCGTTATTGCTTCCAAATCACACCTTTTTCATGGATTAGAACTTATAACATACAACTATTTTCTTCCAAGTTCCCAAATACTCACAACATCTCCCCTGAAAAAACTGCTTGCCACTTCATGATGGGTGGTGACTTGAGACAACAAACACAACCTCAAGAAAAAATTGGCAAGGACCACATTCCGAGCCAAATATACTAAATGAATGAAATTTCCTAAAAATAAAAGGAGACATGAATTGTCATAAAGCTACAACCTCAAAGTCACACATAATTAAACAGACTCATAATGCTAATTGGCACCATGTCAAGCATGAATATTCTTATTTTTTATGTCTTCGGCCCTTGTTATATTTAGATTCATAATGTTGTTGGGATTTGTGGCTACTAATATACAAAGACGTAACATTTTTGAATGAATTTTCCATATGAAACACCCTCAAATTCAGGTGACATTTGAAAGGCATGAAAGGAGAGAAGAATGTAATGGTTTATGACTGTTCAACTAATCAACAGTTAGTGGAATAGATTAGGAATAAATAATTGATTTTTTCAATTATGTATCACTGAAAAACATGCCAAGTATTAAGAAATAGATAATTTTCTACTTGTATAATATCTTATTTTCCACGTCTTCGAAGTGGCAAAAATGGTGCAAAAGTGGCATTTATGCATTGAAGTGTCCTTCTTTCCAAATCCAGGTCAAGCAGTTTTCAAATTTGTCCTTTACAATATTTGCTTCATGGAAAGAGAGAAGTGCCGGGAAGAATGACAAATAATGAGGCATACTACGTTACCCTTGTTGAAGAGCTAAAAGAGGCAAAACAACATGATGTAAATGATATTGAAGGCTTCACAAACTCAGAGTTGTATGTAATCAGATGAAAGACATCAATCAGGTTCGAAAGGACAGTTTAAAACTCCTTTATAAGGAAGAAATAAATTTGAGTTTCCAATTTCAATCTTTTACCATCAATCACTCTACAAACATTGAAAGGATGTCTAGTGATATAATGCCCAAAGCATTGGTAAGCGTAGCTGTAGATGTCAAATATGACATAGGATCACCATCCACTACAACAAAAATCATTGATCACCACCAATATAGGTCCCTAGCATGTGAATGGGTTGTTGTTATCATTTTTCTTTGGTCTATCATAGCATGATTCTTTCACTAAAGAAGAACATTTTAATGTTTTATTTTTCCCCAACTTGTAACGATTACAATTTTTTGTATGGGAGACTAATTTATGGAAAAATGTAATATATTCGATGTATATGGTGTTTTCGTTCTCTGTTTTTGAGGTTGAGGTATTAAACACATAGGAAAGCAACAAACCACTTTGGAAGCTGGGATCTAGCTCTGCCAGCTTTAGAGAGGGATCTCTCTGTAAAATTTAGATATGTTTTATGCGAATTTTAGGCTAGTTATTACTATATTGATTATTTTTTATTGGATTGATTGATTGATTAAATTTTTATAATTCCATTGGGCCATGGAGTCTAAAAATTATATGGATCTGCATCAAACTTTGAAGGAGTTTCACAGGGCAAGCTAGGTTGCACTAGTTGGATCTTTCAAAATTTTAAATTGATCATGAAATAAAAGAAATGTAAGATTCAATAGAAACTAAGGAGCAATGAAGGATTCCTTAATTTGACTTCAATAGAAAACATATAAATCAATAACAGCCATAATAGGGTGTTCTATATAACATATCCTATTCATCACATTTTTTGTTATGTAATTAAAATGTTTAGAAATGAAAAAGAAAAGGGACAATGATTAAACACATGACCAGAAGAAAAACATCACCAATTCGTACACCACATGTATCGTCTAAATAATGTCCTTGTATTATTGATGCTTCCAACAACTAGAAAATTTCAATTCGTAGGGGAAATTATATTCAACAATCAACATGTAATACTTCAAGTTGTGAAGTATTTATAGAATAATTACAAAATGAATTACAAAATCGTTATCTTAACTCATAGTGTATTATTAGCCCCAGCTGCCACTGTCTAGGTGGTCTCGGCCTCACTCGATGAGGCCTTGAAGTTTTCTGAAAGTGCCCTAATCTGCCGATTCAATGGTTTTTGGCTGTGGCCATTAGCTCTCCACAACTGGATCTCGGAGGTATGGAAGCCTGCCATTTTTGATGAAATTAATATCTATCCCTTTGCTAGGGGTTCCTTTATAGTAGATTTTGAAAATCCTAAAAGCAGACAATGTATTCTAGATTTTGGCCCTTGGTTTTGGGATAAATCAGGCCTATTCATGAAGCCATGGAACCCATCATTCGATCCGTCAATAGTAGTCATAACCTTAGCACTAGTTTGGGTGAGATTGCCAAGTCTACCCTTGCATCTTTGGAATCTCTCCTCATTAAAAGCCATTGGAAATGCAATCGAGGAATTTTACTGCAGTGCCCAGAAACAGAGGAATATGCTACAACCACTTATGCACGCATCTGTGTGGAAATGGAGTTCAGCGCTGGAATCCCAGCTGAAATAAACCTAACAAGTAAAGACTACGTGGATCTAGAAATTCGATTATGAAAGTGTCCTCTTCAGATGTCGATCCTGCTTTGAGACAGGCCATCTAGCCAAAAATTGCCCAAAAGCCTCCGAGAAAAATTCTACTAGAAAAAACCACCACAGATCTACATGGTGGGAAGGAGCACAAAAAGAACACTATACTACCATCAAAGAAGAATACTCTAGAGAAAACTCTGAATCATAATAAATCGGGAAAGAAAGAAACAAATCTCAAGACAAGTAGGGAGAAAGCCCCACCCAGCAACAAAAAAGTGAACTCGACAACCCCTCAAGCATCAACAGTTGTGAGGATTTGAATACCGCACAAAATAAATCTTCATTTAACAGCAAAGCAGATCTCCTAGACCAAACTTCTTCTTCGACTACCTTCAAAAGGAAGAACACAATGTATTGTGAAGCTAAGACACCAATGTCCCAAGAACCAGAAGAGACGAAGGAGATGCAAGATAAAAGAAGTTGGAAGACCGTACAAAAAAAAAAACAAATAAGCTACAACACCAATCTCACCAAGGAAGATGAGGAGCCAGATAATTAAAAACTATTAAAATTATAGGTCTGATAGTCCAATTTGGTCTCAGTGGACGTTAACCATCATCATCATCATCATCATCAACATTATCTAGTTGGTTTTGTTTTGGAGGATTCAGTTGTTGAATTCAGTTGGTTTTGTTTTGGAGGATTCAGTTGTTGAATTCAGTTGGTTTTGTTTTGGAGGATTCAGTTGTTGAATTAGCCTATAACTATGTTGTGCTAGCTGACGTACTGGTTGATGTTCTCAATGCATTCGAGTTGCTTTTTACTCAAATAGATCACATAGTTTCTCCCACCTATTTTCATCTAGAATGGTTAATTTGATTACTATTCGGTAAATCACATCAACCTCAGTATAATTTGAAAATGTTGGCTTTACTGTGAAGATATGTTTTACCTCATATTGGATAAAGAATTCATTTCCCATTGCCTCTAAGAATTCTCTACCTATCAGGCTGCATTTTAAGCTACTGAATTTAGTACTGTTTCTGGCCACTTCCTTCATATTTATAACATAATATTCTTGAGAAATCAGTTTGTCATTAATCACATATACGCTGGGCAATCCTTTCTGATTTAATGCTTCAATCCTGTTGAAGAATATGTTCACTCCCAACTCCAATGTTTCACATTTCTCCTCCAATTGAGTAATGAGATTTCTTTTAGTTAAAACCTTCTTGACTTCCAAGATTGTGGCAGTCCTGTCATTAATTCCTAACTCTTCTTGTTCATACATATTCTTTGAATTCAGGAATTTGACTATGTTGGAAGCTTCTGTAGGCATGTCTCCTAGCTTCTCCCTTACCTCAATAATGGTTTCAATGGCCTTTTGTATCAGTTCCTTCTGTTTGAAAATGATTTGGATGCATGGCCAAATCTCATTCATGGAGTCCAAAATATCGATGCAAATGGTTTCCTTGGCTTGGCCAATGTTTGACCAATTGTTGTATCCTTCTTCATCCTTTGTATCCTCTCTAGGAGCCTTTGTGACTTCTGTACTTCAGCCAAATGAGAAGCTTCAGTTCTGGATTTTTGTTCTTGCAGAGTCTCGAGATGCCCATCCAACTTCTTAATTTGTTCTAATTGGATTGACATATTTCTCTATCTCAAACCTTGGGGTATGGATATATGGAATAGTTTTGTTTTCTACTCTTACCTTAGAAATGATACCCAAAGGGTCATAAGAGCATGTGAAACTCAGGCTAAATTTCATCTCCATGAGGATTTTATATGCCTCTTCTCCTATTGACCTGGTGTTGCATATGAAT
Organism: Pinus tabuliformis; assembly: GCA_031772625.1. Lineage (NCBI taxonomy): Eukaryota > Viridiplantae > Streptophyta > Pinopsida > Pinales > Pinaceae > Pinus > Pinus tabuliformis. Next base: position 285,691,550 of record CM062815.1, read on the forward strand.
GGGCCCACCTGTGTCTTTATCCAAAACTAGGACTTCTTCTTTACAACCACAAAGTTAATATCATATGAGTTTAGAATTTGTCTGATATATTAAAGGGAAAAAATACTCATGGGGAGGTATTTTGGGAGCTTGTATGGCGCTAACCCGCATCCATAAACTCTGATTCCTGTGTAATTTTGGTATAAATACTAGTCTCTAGTCTAGGCTTGATCTACCAAATGTAGAATCTTCTTGATGTCTTCACTGATTCTGGGTTGTGCTATGCTGTTTAGGATACTCATAGTTGGGTGAACAAACTCTTCAATTAATTGTTTATAGATGAATTCTTGTTTCTCTTTCATCACTAAATATGTCCAAAATATAATAGACTGTTGGTTTCCCTCTTCATATAGCTTTTTCATGGAAAAGTTTAACCTGTTTGCTTGATAATATACAAACATATAAATCAAAATTGAATTATACTTAAATAGTACTTCTGTTGGAAAATTAAGAAACTACTCATGGATCTTATCAGCCAGGAATTGATTGAAATTAAACAAAATAGATGGTTGGCTATCTCTGGAAAAGATGGAAAGGAAGCCTAGAATGGGTTCATCTACCCACTAATCAGAATAATAACCCATAATGTATGAAATTATGGTTATGATCTTTTTAGCTTGATCAGGGAAAATTGAGGAAGGGTATGGAGGATTTTTCTTTAGCAATTGGGCATTTTCTGATAAGAAGATATCGAAAATCTTGAATCTTTTGGAAAAATCAAGCTTCTAATATAGTTCTGTGAGGGCTTCTAATGAAAATGGTGCATTATTTTCCACAAGGGGAGCTAGCATCATCTAGTTTATAGATTGGGTAGTGATTGAAAAAGGGATTTCACCAGATGGGGTTATAATGACTCTTTGGTTGGTAACATAGGAAGCTTGGCATTTTGTGGTGAATTCAGGGGCATGGAAGGTTAAAGGGAAAATATAGTGAGGAAGATTGGACTCCGAGAGTCCAATTTCATCTATTTTATCAACATGTTTATCCTCCATCCAACAATAAAGTTCCAATAATTCACAGTCGCACTGTCTCTCACTTATCTTGTAATCCCTATCAGCTAATGGAATATGGTCTAAGTGTATAGATTCAGGGACTAATGGATTCATAAGGTCCTCTTGATTCTTCTTCTTTGGAGGCATAATTGATCAGTAAATGATAAATATGAATTTGGGAATAAATGTTTACCAGGAAAGGAATGGCAGGCCGTGTGTCATCAAGAGAGGGGAAAAGAATGCTAGCAATTGATCTGCCTCAAAAAATCTTTGGAAGCTAGTCACTTACAGAAAAACCTGTGAATTACAGAGGATGAGCAGGTGAAAGGTATAATGAAGACCAATTTAGGGTTTTAAAAGGAGTAAGTGGCAGGTTCCATTGGAGGATTGGCACAGGACCGTTAAATTTAAACGTTTACACAGAAGGGAAGACATTAAATACATAACGGTAATTTTTCCAGGAAGGGATTTAAATGGGAAATAGCTAGGAGACATGGTCGGATGAGAGTGGCGAAGGTGTCAGGTAGGGAAAACGATAAAGGAATGAGGGGGAAGTGGTTTTCAAACAGGGTAGGTGGTTGTATTTCGTATAGGTTGGGGTGGTGCAAAGTGTAGAGAGGAGGCCACGTGGTGATGGGGCCCAACAGGGAATACCGTGTTTTCAGACCCCCCCCGGTAAAGCTAGGGTGGAGAGCGAGCGTTGAAAACAATTAATCGTTGTTGATCGGAAAAGGTGTAGAATCTTGCTGCTCTTAGTTGCAGCCTTTCTAAACCACATGCGACAAAAATATTTTTTCCAAATGCGCCTCTTTATAATTCCCTTGAAACTTAGGATAAAGGGAAAATAAATATATTTATAAATCCAAACTATTTCTGCCTACCCTTTAACTATTTTTCCTAAGCTAACGTTTTTTTATTTTTCTCTAAATGGGTGCATTTTGAATAGCAAACCCATAATTACTTTCTTTTATGGAAAATCAAACACTACTTAAATTCTATCACTTATTTCTCCTATTGATTCAGATTAAACAGTTGAACCAATTTCATTTTCTACCTAACTACTGATTTACCTAGATTAAACTGCTTGGCAAATCGTTATTCTCTAATCGAATTTACAGAAATTCAAACATGTTTAACCATGATTATACTGTATGATTAAACAAATAACTGGTCATTTTGGGATTTTAAACAAGTTTCATACAACCTTTCTTTATCAATAAGGAATAAAACTGTCTATAGGTAGTGGCATTTGAATTTGCAATGCTTTTAATATTATTTTCTTTTTGTTTTTTATTTCTTTGATGGGGTTCTATCTTTCATTATTTTTTCAATGTTTTGTGTTTTCGTTTTTCTTTATTTGTACTCTCTTTTTGTTTTTATTCTACTTTTCTTTTGGAAATCATTTGAAAATTGGAAATTATTTACAATATGAGATTTCTGAGATAAAATACTCAATCACCTTGAGATCCTATAAATTATAGGACCTTAATAGTGGCTCTAGCTGGGGATGGCACTCTCCATGTGAGGTGCCAAGAACATTTGATCACTAGCCTTGAGTGTTCCATGTCAGCAATATCTATGTGGGTTTTAACTCCGTACATAAATTACCTGCATAGGAATTCTAAAACACGGAAAATAAACAATGTGAGAGCATAACACATAAAACACATATACACATAGATTTTCCCTGGATCCCAAAACCGAGACTACCATCTTGATTTTTCATTATGTTACTTTCAATGTTACAATACATATTTATACATGCCGAAGTATCCAATACCATGGACCGAAAAACCACCGCGTCCAAAACCATGGACCAAAAACCATCGCATCCAAAACCATGGAACAAAAACCATAGGTAGGTCTGCCTAACCTAATATAGGGTCCAATTTTTCTTTTCCTGAGGTACTGCCCCAGACGCCATAGAGGGGGGCTACCCTCCCCCATGAAACCCCCCTGGACCCCCCCGCTGCGCAATCGATGCAACAAAGGGTGGGCTCCCCCCACCCCTCTAACCCCCTAGTTCACTATGCGGGCTAGTCGTGGAAAGAATATAAGACAACCCAACATTCTCCAACTTGTTGTTTTCTTTCCACAGGGGGCCATAGGAGAGCTTAGTCATTTATCCATCCCTAAACACCCATTGTTTCTCTACACCAAGAGAACTTCTCAGAGCTCACATATTTTGTCAATGCATCTGCAATATTCTTCAAAGTGTCCACCTTTACCAGCAACATCTTTTTCTCTTCTATCATATCCCTTACAAAGTGATACTGAACATCAATGTGCTTTGTCTTTGAATGATAAGGAGGGTTCTTTGCCAAGAAAATTGCACTTTGGTTGTCACAGTATATCCTTATAGCTCCCTATACTAACCCCATACTTGAACACAATCTCTGTAACCAAACAACTTCCTTGCTTGCATGAGTAGCTACCATGTATTCTGCCTCTGTAGTTGATAGTACAACTACATATTGTTTCTTACTCATCCAATTGACTACACCTCCAAACAGGTTAAACACATACCCACTTGTAGATCTTCTCTGATCCAGATCTCTAGCCCAGTCTGCATCAACAAAGCCACAAATATCCAACAATCTATCCAGTCCTGGTCTTCCTTGGTAGCACAAACTATAATCACTAGTGCCATGCAAATACCTAAAAAATTGCTTCATTGTTGTCCAATGCTCCTTCCCAGGTTTTGACATAAACCTGCTCAATATTCCTACTGCATGTGAAACGAATGGTCTAGTACAGACCATCACATACATCAGGCTACCAACTGCACTTGCGTATGGAACATGGGACATGTCCTCTTCCTTTTCTTGTGTCTTGGGGAACTGTTCAATAGATAACTTTACACCTACAGGAATAAGAACCTTCACCGATTTACTATCCTGCATATTAAACCTCTGCAATATTGTCTCGAGATACTTCCTCTGGTTTAATTAGAGCTTCCTCTTTGTTCGATCTCTTTTAATTTCCATGCCCAAAATATAGTTTGTAGTATTAAGATTTTTCATGTTGAATTTGGACAAATGGGTCTTCAAATCCTGGATAATTTCTTTATCATTTCGAACCAGAAACATATCATCCACATACAAGACAAGGTAAATAACACGGTCACTAATTAATTTAAAATGCACACAGTGATCTGCTTTGCTTCTGGTGAAGCCAAGTCCCCGTATAAATGTATCAAATTTCTGATACCACATCCTTGGTGACTATTTTAACACATACAGAGACTTCTTTAACTTGCATACTAGTTTTTTCTTACCCTTCACCGCAAAGCCTTTAGGTTGCTTCATGTAGATCTCCTCTTCCAGATCCCCATGATGAAATGTTGTCTTCGCAACCATCTGTTCTACCTCAAAATCAAAAGCAACAACAACAGGTAAAAGTAATCTAATAAAAGCAACAAGAGAAAAATATCACCAAAATCAATTCCCAACACCTGGGAATAACCTTTTTCTACTAACCGAGATTTTCATTTCTCCACCTTTCCTTCTGCATTTGTCTTCTTCTTGAACACCCATTTTATACCAATGGGTTTCCTTCCAGCCGACAACTCCACCAGATCAACCATGGCCTCTTTCCAGAGTTTTCCATCCTCTGAATCGATTGCTTCCTTCATAGTTCTGGTGTCATCATCAGTAATATATAAAGCAAGATTTGAATAGAAAGCAGATGGACTATACCTTTCTGGTTGCCTTCTTTCTCGAACTGATTTTCTTACACTCGAAGTTTGTGGCTCTTCATCTTTTGATTCCTCCTCTGCTGTAGATTATGATTCTTCCTCCTTTAGCTCAAACACTATCTTCTTAAGTTCCTTTGGTTGGACTTCATGTTTAATAACATCTTTCACCTCTCTAAACACCACATCTCAGCTATACACAACCTTCCTTGTTGCTGGGTGCTAAAGCTTATAACCCTTTAAATCATCCTTATACCCAATAAAGATGCACTTTTCAGATTTACTATCCAACTTGGTTCATTTCTCCTTTGGAACATGTACATATGCATCACATCTAAATACCCTTAGATGTGACAGAGAGGGTTTTTTACCAGTCCATACCTCTTGTGGAATCTTATCCTCCAATGCTGATGAAGGTGATCTATTGACCAGGTAACATGCCATCTCCACCACCTCTGCCCAGAATTCCTATCCTAACCTGACACCACTGAGCATGCTTCTTGCCCTTTCCATCAACGCTTATTCATTATTTCCGCAACCCCATTTTTTGAGGTGTATATGGAGTAGTCTTATGCCCTGCTATATCACACTTCATACAAAATTCTTCAATTTCCTTAATGCAAAGCTCTCCACCGTTATCTGTTGTTAGCACCTTTATCTTCTTCTTTGTCTGGTTTTCCACTAGAGCCTTAAATTCTTTAAACCTTTCAAAGATTTCATATTTATTTTTAAGGAAATATATCCATGTAATCCTTGAGAAGTCATCTATAAATGATACATAGTACACAAACTTACCCAGTGATGGAACCTTCACAGGTCCAAACACATAACTTTGCACAAGCTCTAATATTTGTTTCACCCTCTTAACACTAGAGGGGAAACTCACCTGATTCTGCTTCCTATATACACAATTTTCACAGAAATCAAAATCGAGAGAGCTATTACTCATACTTTCTACCATACCTTTACCATGAAGTATATGAATGCCCTTCTCTTCATTATGTCCAAGCTTTTGATGCCAGAACATGGTCTTGTCTCCAGAGACCACTAGATTTTCTCCTCCACTTTCAAGAGCCACAAAACTATTGTACCCATCAACAACAGTACTACCTTGCAGCTTGTACAGAGGTCCAGTCCGAATTCCCCACATCAATACCAATGCTCCCCGAACCATCTTGTAGGTATCCTTCTCGAACACTATTTTTACACCTGCATCATCCTGCTTGCTTACAGAACTAATGCAGGAATATGCAAAACACCTGGAAGTGTTCTAACCCTTCCACCTTGCAACTTCAACTTTACTTTTCCACGACCAACGATTCTAGCCTTCTTGTCATCCCCCAAGAAGACATCACCACTATCGTATTTCTCATATTCGTAGAACCACTCTCTATGGGGAATGAAGTGAAAGGACGCACCTGAGTCAATCAACCACACCTCATTATCTACATGTGTACTTGAAGAAGCCAAGTACACATCCCCAACTTCATCTAAGGTGGTTTTCACCTCTGCAAAAGGAGCATCATCAGATCCCTTTCCTTTATCAGGAGCTTTAGATTTACAATCCCTTTTGTAGTGCCCTTCCTTTCCTCATTTCCAGCACACCACCTTTGTAGGTTTTCCTAGAGATTTAGATCTCCCTCTAGATTTGGATCTCCCACTCGATGACTTAATTTTGTTTCTCTTCTGGGACCGTCCTCGTATTGACAAGGCATCACCATTCTAGCTATCCATATTTTTCTGTCTCATCTCCTCCATCAGCAAGGAAGAGATTATTTCATCAAACTGCAAGGCAGTTGCATTGCTACCTATTACAATAACTAGACTATCCCATGAATCTCGTAGAGAACACGAAAAACTAATGCACTTATCTTCATCTGAAATTTTGATATCAATAGATGATAACTGACTTACCATAGTATTAAATGCATTCATATTCTCTGTCACTGACTCTCCATCTTTCATCCTCAGGTTATATAGCTTTTTCCATAGGAATAGTTTATTCACCAGAGAGTGAGATTGGTACAAAGTCCCTAACTTTTCCCACAAAGCCTTCACCATAGCTTCCCCTGATACATTCAACAATACTGAATCTGAGACACACAAGCATATTGTTCTCCTTACCTTCCGATCCAACTTCTTCCATTCTTCATCAGAAAATCTCGTTGATTAGTACACGGATCTACCACAATCCACTAATACTTATCCACCAAGAGATCCTCCATCTTGAGTTTCGACAACTCAAAACTCTGACCATTAAATTTATCGATTTCTATCTTTGCACTGCTCGCCATCTTCTTTCACCAACATAATCGATCACGCATATCTCCCACTGAATAGGGTTTACCACAGGCCTGAGCAAAACCCCTCAACAACAAAGGCATCCCCTTGAAGCCAAAACAGTTTCGATATCAAATGTAGGTTTTAACCCTATACAGAAATTACCTGCATACGAATTCTAAAACACAGAAAATAAACAATGCGAGAGCATAGCACATAAAACACATATACACAGAGATTTTCCCTTGGATCCCAAAACCGGGACTACCAGCTTGATTTTTCATTATGTTCCTTTCAATGTTACAATACATATTTATACATGTTGAAGCATCCAATACCATGGACCAAAAAACCATCATGTCCAAAACCATGGACCGAAAACCATCACGTCCAAAACCATGGACCAAAAACCATAGGTAGGTCTGCCCAACCTAATATAGGGTCCAGAAATTTTTTTCCAAGGGAACTGCCCCAGACACAGTAGAGTGGGGATACCCACCCCGCTCAAACCCCCCAGTGACCCCCCCATTGTAAAATTGATGCAATGAAGGGGGAGCTCCGCTCCCCCTCTAACCCCCCAGTTCACTACATGGGCTAGTCGTGGAAAGAATATAACACAACTCAACAATCTACACCTGATACCTTTTGTTGTTAGAGTAATTATGGTAACATATCAATCGAAGCTTAGGGCCTTCTTTATGGGCTTCAACTTCTATCAACAGGTTACCAAATCAAAATGATAAAGACAATGATATTTACAATGGTTACATTTAATAAAATCCTCTATTGCTAAGAGAAATAATGCTTCATCATTATTTCATTCATAGGTCCACCAAGGATTTCTGTTTCATATGGGTGTTTGAGAAAAAATGCATTGTGTCCTCTAAAAGCATCAATGATATAAGGTCTATTGACAAATTCTCAATTTCCAATGTTTTCCTTTGTCCTCTCTTCTGGAATCCAATTTTAAAACTTTTTCACCCAAGTTGAAGTCATCTTCTTTAGTTCTTCTATCGAAAATATTTTTGATATTATCCTAGATGGATTGAGTTTTATTGTAGACTTCTTCCCTGGATTGTTGCAATTGAATAGTCTGATTAATGCTCCTCTAGATGTCATTAGGATCAACCTCCGATTCCTGAATTATCTTCATAACTGGAACTACTAAAGAATATGGAGAAACAACATCCATCCCATAAACCAATTGGTATGGTGACATGCCAATTGATTTCTTTGTTGTGAGTCTATCAGCCCAAAGTGCATTTATTAACTGGTTGTGCCATGACTTTTTGTTGCCTTCTTGACCAGACTCTTATTTGAGGATTTAGATAACCCATTACCCTGTGGGTAATAACCAATTGAATGTCCCAAAGTTTAAATATGATATTTTAAAATCTATCATTTTCTTGGATTTAAAAGTTGAAGCATTACCTGTAATGAGCTTGTTGGGACAGCCAAATCTAGATAAGATATTGGTTTCTAGAAATTTGATAATAATAGCATCAGTAGCCAATTGCGAAGGTGTGGCCTCAATCCATTTAGTGAAGTAATCAGTAGCTGTGAGGATCCATTTGTGTTGGGTAGAGGATGGTGGGTGGATTTATCCAATGAAATCCAATCCGCATTGTTGGAAAGGACTTTCAACATATATGAGTTTTAAAGGCATGTGCAACTGTTTTCTTTTCCCCTCAAATATTTGGCATTATGGCAAGAGGTTAATTTCTTATGGACATCAGAGAAAAGGGTAGGCCAGTAGAAACTAGCTCTAAGGATCTTGTTAGCAGTGGCTTTCCAGTATAGATGTCCACCACAATCACCTTCATGGAATTCCTACATGGTTCTTTCTACATAATCCTTCAATAGACACTTTATTAAAATACCACCATCATCTTTCCAATATAAAACTTTATCTATGATGCAAAATTTCACTTTTTTAATTTTAGAAATCTAGCATGTGTCTTTGTTAAACAAGGAGGAGCATTTAAACTGAATAAAACAATAATGAGGTCTGCATACTAGGGTGAGGTTATAAAAGCGTCATCTAATTGTGGAGTTGCCTGCGCCTCTTGATCATCTAGTGCAACTATAAAGTTTATATCCAATGCATTAAAATTAGACTCAGCCATCAATTTGGTCAGTCCTTGTCCTTTGATAAGCTTGGTTGGTTTGATTTCTATGTCATACTCAAGAATCATGACAATCTATTTTCCTCTTTTACCATCTGATCCATTTTGGGTTAATATATCCTTGACCACAGCATTTGGTACATAAGCAATTATGTGAGAATGGAGGATATACACCTGAAATATTTGATTTCTTTTATTAATGCAAAGGCTTGTTTTTTCATTATGTTATATTGGAATGTAACAACCCTTAAAGCCTTGCTGAAGAAAGAAATGCATTATTCAAATACATCATTGTTTTTTTGTAAAAGAGCAACTGCAATAGTGTGTTCAGATGAAAATGAAAATATTATAAAATCTTTGGTAAAATCTGGACTGATTAAGACTGGTGCTTTTGTCAATGCTTGTTTAACTTGATCAAATGATTGCCTAGCTTCAATGTTCCATCTTATTTCTGAATCTCTTTTCAGCATATTTGTTATGTTTCTGAGGAGTTCTGCAAGGTTGGGGATGAATCTCCTTAGGAAGTTTATCCTGCCAATAAATGATTGAATTTCCTTAATGTTTCTAGGATGGTTGATTTTCAAAATTGCTCCAATCCTTTTGGGATGAATTATAATACCTTCCTTAGAGATTATATGACCTAGGAGTTTTCCCTTTTTAAGGCGAAAAAGTGTTTTCTTAGGATTTAATAAAATTCCAAACCTTCTGCATTTCTTAAATACTCTTCTCAGATGTAACAAATGTTCCTAATCGATCTTGGAATAAACAGTAATGTCATCTAGATAGATCACAATAAACCTGCCAATTTCATTAGCAAAGGCACTACCCATTACTCTTTGAAATGTGGCTCCATAATTCGTTAACCCAAAAGGCATCTTCACATTCATGAAGGTACCCCATGGAGTAGTGAAAGCTGTTTTATATTGATCATTAGGGTCAACTAAAACCTAATTGTAGCCTGAGAAATAATCTAATAAAGAAATCTAGAAGATCCAACTACCTTCTGTAAAATGTGATCCATTTCTGGCAAAGGGTAGTTTTCTTTTAGGGAAAGTTTATTCAGGTTTCTAAAATATATGCATAATCTGATTTCTCTTGTTTTCTTCCTAGTTGGTACTATATCGGAAACCAATTCAAAGTACCTAAGAGGAACTATGATTTTAGCATGATACATTCTTTCAATTTCTTTCTCAATTATAGGCATCAATACTGTATTTATTCTTCGAAGTTTTTGTTTAATTGGTTTATAATCCTCTTTAATTGGAATTTTGTGTTGTATAATCTCAATATCGTAAGTTTTTATATCTTCATACCTCCAGGAAAAAAATCAATGAATTATTTGAATAAAGCAATTTTTTTTTTTTAGAAGTTTCTAGTGATTTGGACAATTTTATCATTTTAAGATCTTTTTCACTACCTATATTGCATTTTTCTACTTCTGCCACTGTGAGATCAATCCTAGGCTCTTTTGCTACATCATTGAAATCAAATAATTCTTCCAGTGGAACTAAACCTCTCGGTAAATGTTATCCTTCAACCGAAGTGTTTCAAACTCTTCTTTCCCTAGATCTATCTCAAGAAATTCTAATGTATTTACAAATTCATTTATATGTCTATGTACATATGAGTTATCTAACTTCTTTTCTCATTAGAGTGTACAACTATTTGATTTTCTAATTCACACTCTAAGTCTATACTATCTTCTTCATATTCATCATTAGATTGCAGAAAGTTTTCAATTTGTTTATCATTGCCAAACACTTGCCAATACCTCATATTGTCTGGTACAATTGGTCGATGTTTCACTTCCACTCTATATTGTCGATTAGGGAAAGGGATTCTATAGGTGCTGGCCGAAAAGGACAGGCTATTTGCAAGGATACTTTTATTTCTAGGAATTGCATAAAGGCAATATTCCACAAAACTATCTAGAAAATCGAGCATAACATATATGTATGCTCTCAATCTAGGATGTTTGGCCGAATAATATCCTTTAATTTTTTTTGTGATTAGCTCAAAATCCCCCTGAATGGAAATTCTCTTGGCGCCCAATTTTCTCAACAATTGCAATACTCAGCTATATTATTTGTACATTGAAAATTGAGCTTGTCCTTCAGCATGGTTTTTTCCTATGTTTTCAACCCACACTCCTACTCCAAAACCATGTTTGCTACATGAGCCATCAAAGCTCATGTTCCAAAGATGTTCGTGAAGAGTTTTTTGTTCTACTACTTGTGTTTGGTTTGCATCCATTTTACAAATATCAGTTTCCACTTTGGTAACTTGAGTGTTGATGTCTCCATCATTATAAAGAATGAAAGAGACTAAATTTGATTGGACAGAGTAAAGAGGATAGTTGTGAGGATTATCCTGACTACTCACCATGAATTTCATAAATTTTTCCCTATATAATCTTCTTTCCTGAGCAAACACTGGTATGGTGGCAAAGGTCATATCCATTTGTAGGGTCCCTTATCACTTTTCTCCCAATGAGTGTGACAACAACATGTCGTACTTAGCGGGTATATCTGCAACCACTATGTACATTACTAGACTTTTGGTTGGGATTTGAGCTAAAGTAACACATAGGTCTTTAATGATACCTAGGCATATTACTTTGCTGGAATAAAAGGAATAAAAATATTTATAAGGCTTGGTAATGTCAAGTCCTAGATTTTCCATAACATCTTTAGGCATTAAATTGTGCGAAGCACCTTAATCTAACATAGCATTATGGAAGATCTTATCATGAATATTTAGGATAAAATAGAATGGAGGAGCACCTCCTTCCTGAGGTTTTCCATCAACTTCTGGCCCAAATAAGAGTTCAGGCTAGTCATCATTCAAATTAATAGAGTCTTTCTTTTCCCCCATGTTTAGAGATTTTATCACTTTAGATCTATATATATTTTTGTTCATTAAATCTATTCAAGGAATGGAAATTTTTAGTTTTGCTAATTCGTTCTCAATGTTGAATGATGTCTGAATCTTAATCAAGTTTTGAAAATCATATTGATCACCAATTTATTTTGATATAGGTTCTCTTTGCAAACTCTTGGTTGGGACATCAGTTTGAGTAGTTCTGGAAGAACTATCGCCTAACTTCTTGGCAGGAGTTTCTGCTTTCTTTTTTCCAAAATTATCAGCAGTTTTCATAGGAGAATTGTCTATGGTTTTCTTAGCATCAGTGTCAGAGGATTTCTTAGTAGGATTCTCAGTGTTGTTCTTGTAGGGAGTGTCTGAAGTAATTTTTCTCCTAAGGTCATATTTCTTGTGGACTTCCATAATGTCGTTCTCAAAACCTTGTTTATATTCATTTGAGCTCTCATAGTGAAGTTCGGTTTGAGTTAGGAGGAAAAATTCTTGCTCCTCTTGAGTTAGAAAAACAATTTCATAATTATTTATTCCCATTACATTTATTTTACTGTCATCTAAATTTTCAATTATATTACCCTCATCATCAGTATAGTTTTCCTGAAAAGGAGGTCGGACTTGCTAGTCTGGACCCTTTTGTTCTCATTGTTTGATCTAGGGGATATTCCTTCTAAAGTTTGGGTTCCTAATTTGAGGAGTAGTTTGATTTTCTCTCATTTGAGCTTGATCATTTATGCTTACTCTTTGCATCATCTTTTCCACTGTCCTAACTAGATTATCAATTTTGTGATCAAAGGTAGAAGTGGAAGGCTCTTCTTTAATGGTAACCCTATGTTCATATTTTAGTTTGGCCTTCTTGGCTAAGATATTGGCTTCAACTTTTATAGCATTGGCTTGCATTTCTTATAAAGTAGCAAGGTCTCTCTCTCTAAGTTGATACTCCATGTCTACATCAAAACCATCAGGAAAATCAATTAGAGCTAGGCCAGGGGAGGGTTTGATGTCTGTAGGAATTTCATTGTAGACTTTGTTAAATTGTTGATAGTATTCCTCCACAATTTCACTGGGTTTCATTTTAAGTCTTTTGTATTCATTCAGGAGTTGAAGAGGATTTTCTTGATTTCCCATCTATATAAGAAAGTTTGATGGAATTCATTAAGGTTGGTTATACTTCCTGCACATAAACCCCTAAACCATTTTTTGACTTCACCTCCTAAACTTTGAGCAAACAATCTCACCTTTACGTTAGCCTCATCTACTTCTTGAAGGTCAAAAACATCATTCATCTTATCTATGTTTTGTTGAGAAGTTTGAGGATGAGTGCTATTAAACGTTGGAATTTTGATGGATAGTCTATAGGCATAGCATTTAGCTATCTTGGTAACACCAAAGGTGCATACCTAGCTACCAAAGCTGGTATGAGAATTTGACTAGAAGATGGATGTGTGGAAGGTGTAGTAGTAACTACAGGGATAGTATGAACAACATTCTGAATGAGATAGTATCAACAACAGTATGAGTTGTTATGGGTGAAAAAGTAGATACTAAAAAATAAGTAGGACTAGGGGGTTGTACATTAATAGATTGGGAAGACTAGGTTGACAAAGAAGCTTTTGCAATTGTTAAAGCTGAAAATTCAACAGATTGTTGAATATAAGATTCTCTAATGGCTTGGTCCAAAGTCGGGACTATACCTTGTAGCTTATCAAATTGTTGTAGCTGCTCTTGATCAGGATCTAATTTAGGGGGTTGAGTGTGGGGTATATATAGTCATAGTATAGCTTCTTCAATGATAGTCTAATCTACAAAGTTCTCAGATTTTGTCATAAACATAGTGTGCTCGAATGTCAAATCAAACTCTATGTCTTGAATGGTTTCAAACTTCCCAGGAAGAGAGCTAGGCCTAGACAAAGGTCTATTTTCAAGAAGCGAGTTAAACCTAGACAAATGACTATTACTACCCTAACTCTCTGTAAGACTTATCTTTCTCACTAATTTCTTTGGATTATCTAAAAATTCAGGAGGGTTGGGATCTAGGTGAGCTCTAGTGAAAACTCTTTTAGGAGACAAATCTGTTGGAAACTTATCACACATATGATAAAATTAAAATTAAAAGCACACTCAAATATGTATAAAGATCACAACCTCAGATCATGTTTTCCATTATGATATAACAATTTTGATTTATTGAAATACTGATTGAATACCAAGGAATAATTATTTTCAATTTAAAAGTATTATTCCCCAATATGATCACCACTATGTTGTCGTTCTGTATTTTTGAGGTTGAGGGAGTAAACACATAGGACATCATCAAAACCACTTTGGAAGCTGGGATCTAGCCCTGCCAGCTTCAAAGAGGGATCTCTCTGTAAAATTTAGCTATGTTTTATGTGAATTTTAGGCTAGTTATTCCTATACTAACCGTTTTTTATTGGATTGCTTGGTTGATTAAATTGTTATAATTTCGTTGGGCTATGGAGTGTAAAGATTAATTAGATCTACATCAAACATTGAAGCAGTTTCACACGGCAAGCTAGGTTGCACTAGTTGGATCTTTTGAAATTTTAAATGGATTACGAGGCATAAGAAATGTAATATTTAGTAGAAACTAACGAGCAATGAAGGATTTCTTAATTTGACTTCAGCAAAAAACATATAAATCACTAACAACTAGAATAGCGTGTTCTATATAACATATCCTATTCATCATAGTTTCTATTATGCAATTAAGCCTTAAGGAAATGACAGAGAAAAGGGACAATGATTAAACTCATGAACAAAAAAAACATCACAAATTCATACACCACATGAATCCTGTGAATAATGTCCTTGTATTATTGATGCTTCCAGCAACTAGAAAATTACAATTCGCAGAGGAAATTATATTCAACAATCAACCTGTTATACTTCAAACTATGAAGTATTTATAAAATAATTACAAAATGATTTACAAAATTGTTGTCTCAATTGGCAGTGTATTATTAGCATTATTTAAACAAGAAAATCGATCTTGTAGAATCATAGGTAAGGTGGACAACTGCATGAAGAGGTGGTTCTGTTTTCGAGGTTTTGGTTATTGAATCAACTTATAACTGTTTCGTGCTAGCTAATGTGCTCACTGATGTTCTCACTACAGTCGAGTTTCTTTTTACTTCAATAAATCACATAGTTGCTCCCACCTATTTCGATATGGAATGATTAATTTGATTACTCTTCGTTAAATCTCATCAACCTCAGTATACTTTGAAAATGTTGGCTTTACTGTGAAGATATGTTTTACCTCATGTTGGATAAGGAAGTCATTTCCCATTACCTCTAAGAATGCTCTACCTGTCATGCTGCCTTTTATACCACTCAATTTAGTATTGTTTCTGGCCACTTCCTCCATCTTTATAACATAATCTTCTTGAAAAATCAGTTTGTCATTAATCACATATATGTTGGGCAATCCTTTCTGATTTAATGCTTCAATCCTTTTGAAGAATCTTTCACTCTTAACTCTAGTATTTCACATTTCTCCTCCAATTGAGTAATGAGATTTCTTTAGTTAAAACCTTCTGGACTTCCAAGATTGTGGCAATCCTGTCATTAATTCCTAACTCTTCAAGTTCATACTTATTCTTTGAGTTCAATAATTTGATGATGTTGGAAGCTTCTGTAGGCATGTCTCCTAACTTCTCCCTTACTTCAATAATGGTTTCAGTGGCCTTTTGCATTAGTTCCTTCTGTTAAAAACAATTTGGATGTATGGCCAAATCTCATTCATGGAGTCCAAAATATCCCTCCAAATGGTTTCCTTGGCTTGGGCCAAGGTTTGACCAATTGTTGTAACCTTCTCCATCCTCCATATCCTCTCTAGTAGCCTTTGTGACTTCTGTACTTCAGCCAAATGAGAAGATTCAATTATGGCTTCCTGTTCTTGCAGAGCTTTGAGCTGCCCATGCAACTTCTTAATTTCCTCTGACTTGATTGACATATTTCTCTATCTCAGGCCTTAGGGTATGGATATATGGAGTAGTTTTTTTTTCTACTCTCAGCTTAGAAATGATACCCAAAGGATCATAAGACCATGTGAAACTCAAGTTGAATTTCATCTCCTTAAGAATTTTATCTGCCTCTTCTCCTATTGAACTAGTGTTGCATATGAAAGGGCCCACCTGTGTCTTGATTCGAAACTGAGGCTTATTCTTTTCCACCAAAAAGTGAATATTAGCTGAATATAGAATTTGTCTGGTATATTCAAGGGAAAAAATCCTCATGGGAAGGTATTTTGGGAGTTTGTATGGTGCTAATATGCATCCATAAACTCTGATTTCTGTGTAATTCTGGTATAAATACTTGTCTCCAGTCTTGGCTTGATCTTTCAAATGTAGAATCCTCTTGATGTCTTCACTGATTCTGGGTTGTGTTGAGTTGTTTAGGATACTCATACTTTGGTGAAAAAACTCTTCAATGAATTGTTTATAAGAGAATTCTTTCTTCTCTTTCTGTTGGAAATAGCAACAAGAAATGATAAAAATAGCATTGCTATAAATAGCATTTCAAGTAGCAGTGTTGGACATTGAAACATGGAATGATAAAATGGAAATTATAAAATTAACATTGCTATAAATAGTATTTCGGGATACCTTCCTATTTTAGTTAGTCCCTGAACTAAAATAGAGAAGTAAAATTCGAATTTGAACTTAGCAGCTGTTTGTAAAATAATTAATTAATTCATATTGAGTTAATTAGTTGTAGAAAATCAAACATGAAGTCTATGTGAGGACATGCAACGGTTATCCCATTGATTGAGGAATTTATCCCTTAGTTAAAGAGATAAGGATGAGTTGCAATTTGAGTTGTAATTAGGTAGCTTAGTTAACTGAGTTAAGTCTAGTTAGATTAGTTCAAATAGTTTGTTGAACTAATTGTGAGTTTAGTTAGTTAATGCATTAATGCATGTAACTGCTGCACTTTAGAAACTAAATATTCTCTCATAAATAACTCATGCATGTCATTTCAGTTAGAGACCCAGTTGAGATCAGATGATGGGATAGTGTACTATCAGTTGCAGGAATATACCATGGAGGATATCTCTTGCATGCAGAAGGAATTCATTCCTTGGAGATTGCACAACTACTTTTGAGTTTGATGAGTGTGTGATGAGGCCAATTCACATAGGTGGCAGCATCGGATCCCAAGAGAAACTGCACAAGGAGATAGGAGGCTTGGAGGGCTGAGGGAAGGCATATCTTGTGTTTATTCAGTTTGTGAGTTGTATTGTTGGATTGTACTGAGAGCATGATAGCTTGTGAGCTAATGCTTTGTGTAATCCAGACATATTTCCACTTGTATGATAATACAGATTTTGGGGCTTTTAGCTAAGGCTTTCCCCAGAGTATTCTTCTATGTTCATGTGTGATTTCTTTCTCATTCTGAGTTATATGTGTTCTATTTTATCTTGCTCAAATCGATTAATCTTCCACTTATCTGTTGTAGAATTAGATCTTGTATTTTGATTTAGTATATTGCATAATCTGTTGATCTACATTGGGAAATTATACATGGTATCGGAGCAAAGGTGATCAAAGCTAAGAACAGTATACAAAGAAGGGAGAAGCTCGAAGGTTGAAGTTCCTGATTATAGAATTCGAATTCTTATTACATCTCAAATTTCACCAACGGTGTTCAACAGTTTAAGACTTGAGTATGCCCTTGATGGCAGCTCGAATTATATAGCCTCGAAGGATCGCATGGAAGCATTATTAGAGGAAAATGGTCTAAAGGACTTCAATGATCAAGAAGTCCCCAAGCTGGCAGCAGCTAATGCTATAGAATTGGCGGAATGGAAGAAATGTGTGGCTAGAGTGAGGAGAATCCTTTTGGAGGGAGTTCGAGACTACATTGTCACGAGCCTCCATGAGAAGGAGACATCATTTTCAATGTGGAAAACATTGAAATATCTATATCAAAACAACAACAATCAGAGGAAGCTCGCATTGAAAGACAAGCTTCGGAAAATCAAGTGTAAAAAGGGCGACACAATCTATACATATCTTAACAAGCTCACCACCTGCAAGGATGAGCTTGGAAGTGTAGGGATCACGACAGTCGATGATGACATGGTTATTATTGCTCTCCTCGCTCTTCCTAAGAGCTGGCATAACTGCCAAGACACGGTAAATGGAAGAGAGAAACTACCAGATTGGGAACGACATTGGTCAGATCTGATGTAGGAGGAGATAAGAAGAAGCACCAGAGATGGTTCTTCATCCAAGGAGGCTGAAGAAAAATGCACCTTAGTGAGTAAGGAAAATAAAGGGAAGGAGAAGGATTCTCATCCCAAATCGAGTTCTTCCCATGGTGGGAAGAAGTTTTAAAAATTGAAAGTGCGATGCTTTCATTGTCATGAGGTGGACCATTTTTCAACAAATTGTCCATTGAAGAAATCCAAGATGGGATCCAAGGAAGGATCTGAACGTTAGGCATTGGCCTCACAGTTCGAGTTGGATTTCACCCTCTTCACATGTATGGTTTCATCCATGGTGGGATGTGGTTAGTTTCTTGACAGTGGATCTTCATTCCACATGACCGGTGATAAGAGTTTGTTTAGTACCTTGGAGGAGAAAGATCTCCAGATACTCATAGCGATGGGTAATTATGAAAAGTATAGTGTCTCAGGAGTAGGCACAGTTGTTTTTCAGAGGGAGCATGGAGCTCGCATTACCTTGACAGATGTGAAGTATGTGCCAAGACAGAGGAAAAGCTTAGTATCGATTGCAATGCTGGAAGACAAAGGCTATGATGTAGTCTTCAGTAAGGGAAAGGTTTTCCTTAGACACGTCACCATGAGACAGGTGAAGCAGATCGGTTCATGAGTTAAGAACCTGTATGCTCTTGAGGTTCAAGATGCATGAAAAGCCTTGAGGAGCAAGGCAACTAATGGAGACTTGGTGGCTGAGAGGGAGATTACATTACCTCTAACCATGCAACGCCAGAAGAAGTCTCAGACAATTGTGGAGGAGCCACAATTGGTGAAGCAGCTTCAGGAGGTTGTGGAGAAGCCACAACTAGAGAAGCAAAGAGGAGACCGAGTGGAGGCATCCACTCATTCAAAGACCTCTAGTAGGGGGAAATTTTGAGCCAAGTGGGCAGAGGGATCACATGCATCCATACCTCCAGGTCAGAGGTGGGGTGATGTGGAGTGACAGTCCCAAGAAAGCTGGAATAGGGTCAGGATCATTGAGGTACCCAACATCTTTGATTAGACCTTGCTACGAGAGCCCTGACGAGGAGTAGCAGGACTGGCTGAGTGGGTAGAGACAGATGTAGATGGAGCGGCAGAGGAAGCTTCGGCATTAGAGGATGTTTCTAGCCCGATAGGGAGGTCAATTAGCAGATCAATTACTTACGTCTCAGTAACTGAGTTGCAGTGTAGCAATGGGCAACATGATGAAACATGATGAGAGGAGGTGCAGTGCAGATACATGCTGGGAGATAGGACCAACAGTAGCACGAATGCAGCAGTAGGAATTGGTGTGATTGATGCAGCCAAAGATCAAAGTGATAGAGGCTAGAGCAATCAGACACTGAAGAGCACAGAGGTGTAGAGTTTTTAGTTGACAGAGGCAATAGCAGTCAGAGACTTTGATGACAAAGACATCATTCTGATTCAGCTTGGATATTTTTTTGTTTCTAGAGTTGTTGGAACAACAAAACTTGGGAGAATTGTTGCATGTAAAACATCCCAAGGGTTCAAGATTGGGTTCGAGTTGAATGCCTTTCTTGTTCAGAGGGAGTGTTGGAAATAGCAATAAGAAATGCTAAAAATAGCATTGCTATAAATAACATTTCAGGAACCAGTGTTGGACATAGCAACAAGGAATGAAAAAATGGAAATTCTATAAACACCATTGCTATAAATAGTATTTTGGGACACCTTCCTATTTTAGTTAGTCCTTGAACTAAAATAGAGAAGTAAAATTCGAATTTGATGTTAGCAACTATATGTAAAATAATTAATTAATTCATCTTGAGTTAATTAGTTGTAGAAAATCAAACATGAAATCTATGTGAGGACATGCAACAATTATCCCATTGATAGAGAAATTTATCCCTTAGTTAAAGAGATAAGGATGAGTTGTAATTAGTTAGCTCAGTTAACTGAGTTAAGTCTAGTTAGATTAGTTCAAATAGTTTGTTGAACTAATTATGAGTTCAGTTAGTTAATGCATGTATGCATGTAACTACTGCACTTCAAATAATTGAATATTCTCTCATAAATAACTCATGCATGTTATTTCAGTCAAAGACCCAGTTGAGATCAGATGATGGGATAGTGTACTATCAGTTGCAGGAATATTCCATGGAGGATATCTCTTACAAATAGGAGGAATCCATTCCTTGGAGATTGCGCAGTTACTTTTGAGTTTGATGAGTGTGTGATGAGGCCAATTCACACAGGTGGCAACATTGGACCCCAAGAGAAACTACGCAAGAAAATAGGAGGCTTGGAGGGTTGAGGGGAGGCATATCTTGTCTCTATTCAGTCTGTGAGCTGTATTGTTGGATTGTACTGAGAGCAGGATAGCTTGTGAGCTAATGTTTTGTGTAATTCAGACATATTTCCACTTATATGATAATACAAAGATCAGGGTTTTTAGCTGAGGCTTTCCCTAAAGTATTCTTCTGTGTTCATGTGTGATTTCTTTCTACTTCTCAGTTATATGTGTTCTATTTGATCTTGCTCAAAATCAATTAAGCTTCTGAAAGTTTATTGTAGAAGTGGATCTTGTATTTTGCTTTAGTATATTGCATAATTTGTTGATCTACATTGGGAAATTCTACATTTTCATCACTAAATATGTCCAAAATATAACAAACTGTTGGTTTCCATATTCATCTAGCTTCTACATGGCAAAGCTGAACATGTCTTCTTGATAATATAAAAACATATAAATCAAAATTGAAATGTACTTAAACACGTATTCTCTTGGAAAATTAAGAAACTCGTCATGGATGTTATCAGCCAGGAATTGAATGAAATTAAACAAAATAGATGGTTTGTTATATGTGCAAAAGATGGAAAGGAAGCCTAGAACTAGTTCATCTACCTAATGATCAGAATAATAACCCAGAATGTATGAAATTATGGTTATGATCTGTTTATCTTGATCAAGGAAGATTGAGGAAGGGTATGGGGGATTTTTCTTTGGAAATTCGACATTTTTGTTAAGAAGATATAAAAAATTCTTGGCTCTTCTAGCAAAATCAAGCTTCTAATAGAGTTCTGTGAGGGCTTCTAAGGAAAATGTTGCATTTTTTTCCATAGGGGGAGTTAGCATCATCTTGTTTATAGATTGGGTAGTGATTGGAAAAAGGATTTCACCATATGGGGTTATAATGGCTCTTTGGTTAGGAACATAGCAAGCTTGGCATTTCCTGGTGAATTCAAGGGCATGAAAGGTAAGAGGGAAAATATAGTGAGGAAGATTGGACTCTGAGAGTCCAATTTCATCTGTTTTATCAACATGTTTATCCTCCAACCAATAATAAAGTTATAACAATTCGTAGTCGCATTGTGTCTCACTGATCTTGTAATCCCTATCAACTAATGGAATATGGTCTAAGTCTATAGATGGAGGATTAATGGATTCACAAGGTCCTCCTAATTATTCTTCTTTGGAGTCATAGTTGATCAGTAAATGATAAATATGAATTTGAGAATAAATGTTCACCAGGAAACTAATGGCAAGTCATGAGTCATCAGTAGAGGGGAAAAGAATGCTGGCAATTGATATGCGTCAACAAATATTTGGAAGTTGGTCGCTTGCAGAAAAAACCTGTGAATTGCAGAGAATAAGCAGGTGAAAGGTATAATGAAGACCGGTTTAGGGTTTTTAAAGGAGGGAGTGGCAAGTTCCATTGGAGGATTGGCGTGGGACCATTGAATTGAAATGGTTACCTGGAAGGGAAAACATTAAATACCTAATGATAATTTGGTGGGAAGGGATTTAATTGGGCAACGACTAAGAGACATGGTGGGACAAGAGTGGTAGAGGTGTCAGGTAGGAAGAATGGTAAAGGAATGAGGGGAAAGTTTTCAGATGGGGTAGGGAGTGGTATGTGGTATAGGTGAGGCCATGTGGTGATGAAGCCTGGCGGGGAATACCGCATTTTCAAACCCGCCCCCCGGCGGTAAAGCTAGGATGGAGAGGGGGAAGAAAACAATTAAGCATCGTCGATCCGAAAAGGTGGAGAATACCGCCGCTTTTAATTACGGCCTTTTTAAACCATATGAAACAAAAATATTTTTTCCAGATGCTTCTCTTTAAAATGCCCTTGGAACTTTAGGATAGAGGGAAAATAAATACATTTATAAAACCAAACTATTTCTGCCTACCCTTTAACTATTTTTCCTCGGCTACCATTTTTTTATTTTTATCTCAAGGGGTGCATTTTGACTAGAAAACCCATAATTACTTTATTTTATGGAAAATCAAACACTACTTAAATCCTGTCACTTATTTATCCTACTGATTCAGATTAAATAGTTGAACCAATGTCATTTTCTACCTAACTACTGATTTACCAATAATAAATTGTTTGGAAAATCTTTATTCTCTAATCTAATTTACAAAATTTCAAGCATGTTTAACCATGATTATACTGTATGATTAAACAAATAACTAGTCATTGTGGCATTTTAAACAAGTTGCACACAAACTTTCTTTATCAATCAGGAAGAAAATTATCTATTAGTAGTGGTATTTGAATTTGCAACACTTTCAATATTATTTTCTTTTTGTTTTTCTTTCTTTGATGGGGTTCTGTCTTTTATTCTTTTTTCAATGTTTTTGGTTTTCCTTTTCTCTGTTTATACCCTCTTTTCATTTTTTTTCTATTTTTGTTTTGGAAATCATTTGCAGATTGAAAATTATTTACAATATGAGATTTTTGAGATAAAATACTCAATCACCTTGAGATCCTATAAATTATAGGACCCTAACATATGGACAAATGTATTGTTGGAAAAGTAACTGGTTCATGGTCTTGTGATTTCCATTAATACATTATGGTGTTGTTTAACTGAGTTCTATCTCTTAGATTTTTGGCTGAAATCTTGAGATTTTTTTTTGAAGTCAAATCATTATTTGATTTGTATATATATCAAAATGTACAACTATTGTTGGTAGATTTCCCTGCAGCTCCATGTACATTTGTTAATCTATTCATATTTCAAAAATAGTTAATAACATCCATATATCATTTTTTTGTAATTCTTTTTTATATTATAACAAGGCAATTTATGGGAATTCCCGATACACGATTTATATTCTTGTTTTGTGAAATACTATCATCTGAATATTTTCATTTAGATACTTCATACTAGATGGTATGCCTTGAGTGAAATGGTTTGGCCTTTTTGTGCCAGCTTGCCAAGATAAATTTAAGACTGAAGTCCATTCCTATAGTTTTTTTTCTAATTATGCGCGAAGGTTTCTTGCGAAGAAGAAAAATCTAGTTGGTTTTCTTTAATTTAATTGCAAAGAGAATAGTTAGGTCAAGGTGCTTTACAACTAGGTGAGTGGATCTAGTTCTACATCATGGATTTTTTGTTAATCACTATAACATAAAAGATATGAAAGAACCAACAAATATTTGTCTTTGTTAGCATATTTAAACGACGACTACTATAAAACTATCATACTTCCATTTTTCCCTTGTATTTTTTTTTACCAAGATAAAAAATGTTGAGGTTTTCACATTGAGGTTTTTTGATATATTAGATCCAAGGTTAAGATGACTCTGTATCAGTGTTAGAAAAGTTCAATCAAGGTGCCAATTTTCATGTCAAAAAGAAATTGAACTTACCATGAGTTAATGAAATTTGAATCTAGTTCATTTTTGTCATATTTATTTACTTTGATGTTAGCAATTTACAATTTGAGTTGTGGATTTTTGGATCAAGAACCAACCGAACTTAACCTCCTTTATCCACAAGTGGAAAATGACCTTCAGCTAGAGATTCTCTTCTTGGAAAGATATATTTACACCTTTATTTTCAATTATGACTCGCAGTTAATGCCAAAAATTTCAGATATCAATGCACTATATCATGGCATTGGTCAAATTACTCTAAGGATGTGAAAAGTTAATTCTAGAGAAGTTCTATCTAGTTTTGTGAGGATCTACATTGATGTGAGACTCTGCAATTGGGTAAGTTGTAGGGGAATGTCTCCTAAGAGGGAATTGTTTGACATGTCCAAATAAAACATAAATTTGAAATAACCAAGCCAAGGATGAATGCTTCCTGTAAATTTATTCCACGAGAGATCAAGAACCTGTAATTATTTACAATTCTACAGTCATTTGGGAACCTTGCCTGAAAGGCCACATTTTCCAAGAGTTAAAATCTTAACCTGCCAAAACCATATAATATCTGTAGGAATATGGCCCTCATGAAAATTTATTAAGAGAATCAAGGTTTTGATGTTCCTCCACTCTTTTAAGATAGTTAGTTCACTCGTAGCATTAATCAGGATGTTATTAATCAGGAATCAATTCGACTTCTCATAGCCTTGTGTCTGACTTCTCACACACGAGAGAAGATGGCACCATCAACTAGTCTTTAGAGTGACCAGTGGAGTAGCATGCATGTCATTTTTGGGTGGTGAGACTGCTTAAATTCTCTTTAAATTCAAATTTTTCCGTTCTAAGGCAGCAGCTAAGTGATCAAAGATTGTTACCATAGACTTGGTAGCATGAGGCATCACACTATCACTAATTGTAAAGACTGCCCTTCTCTTTTAAGTGCAATTTACATTACCTCTAATGAACACCAAATCATAATAGGTAGACATAAGAGTTAGAATACAAAAAATAACATCATCATGCTTGTTCACTTTCTTTGTTGACTGTGAACTAACAAAAAAAAATGTAGTTTCCAACCAAGATTTTTATGTGTTAAAGGAGAATGACATGAATTTTTATGTATTTGAGGATGACATAACATATCCACAACATCTAAACAATAGGGAGTTGTTGAGGCAGAACTTGGACTATGTGTTCATTATTTATGTGGTTACATGAATGTCTTTCTGACATAAAAGGTGTTTTCAAAACTGTCTCAGTTATTATTTGTTTGAATTCCTAGTGGGTTACAAATATACAACTATAATGTTTCTTATCGAGCATCATTTGACCAAGTTACAGGAAACAGTACCTTTTTTGGCCTTTCTTGTATGGATACGCCCTTGGAAACTCCCTCAAAATGCTAGGAAATGGCTACCTAGTGATTATGGAAATGCTTAAGATATGTTTCCCAGGCTCCTTTATTTTCTTATGAGTTTTCAAGGGTTGCAAAGTCCATGAAAAGCCTTTAAGAACAATAAATACGACCATTCATCTCTAAAAATTGATTCATTGGACTTTAAAATTTATAAAATCAAATTTGAAGTTGACTAGGGTGTCCAAAGCGCATGAGAATTCATTTGTAACTATTTTACTTGTTAAGTTTTTATTTATATGCTTAGAATGACGATGATGAACCACTACATAATTGGACACTTTGAACGATTGCATCACAAACTGTACCTACTAGAAATATATGTTGCTTAATATAGACATACTTGAAAAACTAATCTAGCTTTAAAAGATTAAAAAAGTAGGAAATATTGAAAATTAAGGTGATGTCTATGTTCGCATTACCAAATATAGAAAATCTAAAGTTTACAAATGATGGAAACCTATTGCATGTGGATGAAAGCGGCCTCTTCAAATTTAATTTTCTAGAAGGAACCCAAATATTTTCTCAAAGTTGGCATGCAAGCCTTGAATTTTCAAGAGTTGATGGTGTATCTCAGCTTGCTAGAGAGAGGAAAAAGTAGAAAAGGAGTTGGGTTCGATAGACTCAAAGACAAACCTACACCCAACTTTCCATAGGATGGCTAAAGCAAAAATCCACATCTTGGGGAAATCAGAATGAACAAGAAAACAATCATTGCCAAACATTGTAGTAGAGCGATGCAACCTACTTTGAAAAAGGACATCTTGGAGGCATATCACTGTTTTTAATTGTGATAGTTGTGCTCTCAATGATATTATTTATGGTCACTAAATTGGACTTTCGTCAAATATTATGTGGTATTTATATGTTGAGTTAGATTTTACCCAATTGGCTTTGAAACTATAGGGATTGGCATGCTTTGAATAGAGTTATGCCTTGTATTCAAGGGAGAATCTAGTCTACATAGTGAATTGATATATAGTGAATTATATGAGATCAAGGAGCATACATTGTTGGGTGTTTTTGTTCCTTAATAACTTATATATTTACATGTCAATGGGCGGAAACAATAATTCTCATGTTTTGAGACACAATTATTTAGTTTGAGGCATGGTAGCCAAAACCATTCCACCTATATTAATAGATTTGAAAATTTCCTCACACATTGAGTTTTGTGTTCTTGATTCACATACATAGATTTTTGTTTTTCAAGCAACAAATTTAGAATATGAGCCTTTATGAATGTTTGAAGAAACTTTGTAATAACTTGGAACTGACAACTCTGGCATGAAATCTTCAGGGTAAGGTACTATTTTCATAATGAGTTTTTACCAAAGGGTGCCTTACTCTCCTACACAAGAAGCTCCATATGTTGTATAGGATTTATGACATTGTGATCTACCATTAGGTTTTGGTAGTTAAGGTGGCCAAAAACTCTAGAGTCAAAGTTGAAATTTTATGCATTTTTCTAAAAGTTATTCTCCACTTTTTTTTTTACTAAATTGACTGATGTTTTCCCAAGTCAATTATTAGGTACTCCAGTCAGGGTATTTCTCAATCCAAGTCTTGCAACATTTCTTCAAATGACATCTTTAGATGTCTATTGAAGAATCTTAACATGTTTAGTTTGAAACTGAATCCCAAACTTCTGCATTTTTTTCTTGCAATTTGACATCTCTCTCTTAAATGGTTCTCCTACCATTGAATTATCTCTTAGGAGAATTTGAATATATGATGCTTTATTTTCGTGGGTCTATTTGTTTGAAGCCATTTTCTTGTTGAAATTTTCAGTTCTAGGGCAATTAATGCAACCTTGGAAACTTAACCTCTTTGCATTAAGAGACAACATGGAAGAAGAGAAAAAAATTCATTTAAAATGTGAAGGCAATAAATTTTGTGAACCAAATCCCCACATATATCTTCTTTGTAACATATTTTCCAGCAGTAGGTCAACAAATTGACTTAGCAATTTTTACATTCAGCACATCCAAATAGCATAAATAACTTGAGCTCTATCTTTTATCTATATATAACCTACAATGAACAAAGCATGATTAAGTGCCAATGGCATAGGCTCAACCAACTTCCTTTGCCCAAGTGCAAGTCTACCTCTGGAAGGACTCAGACCAGACCACCATATACAACAAAAATAAGGGAAATTTGGTGTGTGGAACGTGGATATGAATGTATTAAATCAATTATTTCATTACCTTTTGTCTCTTATGGTGAATGGATGGACATAAACCAGACCAGTCCTGCAATTACATGGAAAAATATAAAAAAATGTGGCAACTCATGAAAATTTTTGTAGCTCTCATGAATTGGCTTTTTGATAGATCTCTCATGTATATAATTAGACATTTGCTCAATTTTTGTATAAAACACCAAAGACAACCTAGTTCAACCCGATCTAAATCTATATATATATATATATATATATATATATATATCTATATATATATATATATATATATATATATATATATATATATATATATATATATATATAGATATATATATGAATGATGACATTGACATTTATAATGCATGTTACAATTTGTTTATTTTTAATATATGAAATACATAAGATCTATGGGGCCTCATAAACAAACAAATTCCTATTTATAACTAACATTTAACAAACGAATTCTTATTTATAAATAAATTTTAATTGTATTAATAAGTTATGGTCCACCTTATTTCTAAATTTATTAGTAAACGAGCTTCCAAGGGTTTTCTCTGCATTTTTTAAAAAATTATTTGAAATTTTCAAATGTAGACATGAGGCAACTTGCCAAAGACAAGAAGTTTTAGGTTTTTAGGTTCCACTCTCAATGTATGCCACAGAATTTTGTTATAATGTGATAATCTACAATCTAGTAATGTACCAACATGGTAAATAAATGTTACCATCACCTCTCTGCAAAATTTCATATGTAGTAAGGAATGAAACTAACTCGACTTTAGCACAACATGAAATAGTTGATGCTTTGATATTTTTTCATCCCCTAATCCAGTCTCCATGAATTATTTAAGGGGGTGTAGTCTATGGATCTAGTCTCCATGAATTTACAACTTTAGGGCTAATCTTAAGTATAGTAAAATATTTCAGTTTTAAACAACTCCAATCCACTAGGTAGTTAACGAGAAAATATACCAAAACTTATGCCACAAATATAAGCACTCTTAAGGCAATATTCACAATGCATTAACCATAGTTGAAAATCACTTAATGACAACAATAATTAAAGATGTGAATTCTACCCTATTGTCTTCAACATCGAAGTTATTGTCAACAATTTCAGCTTCAACTTATCTCAACTGAACAAGAAATATAAGTGTTGTAAATTACAAAACCATCAAGACAACGATAGCTGAAAATAAAATCCGCTACAAGACCATTTTCGATAACTAAACTTTATATATATAGATAAAATATGAAGTTCAAGTATATATTCCTAGCTTCATATAAGCTGGTACAAACCTCCAATCTCTCCACTATTTTTATGATAATATTGATTGTGTAATAGAGTCCCTAATCATGTGCAAGTTCTCCTCTTCTATTTTTCCCTACTTTCGTCATGAGTTCCCATAATACTTATTTTCAAGACTACAGTAACCAACTAGTTCTCCATCGCAATCCCACAGTTTGAAGATGTTCCAGGTACAACGTTGCACATAAGAGGCTGCCACAAACAGTAACAAAATTGCAAGAAGTCTGCACTTAATAAATGAACACAAGAAAAATATTGAGAATCACATTATATAAATCATATATCTATATATTGTATTTATTTTTTATATGGTTTTTCAGAACTTAGAATTAGGTCTAGTGACATGGAAGTTGTGATGCCTAAGAAAATGTTGTTTTCTGAATACACTCTTTGGAAAGTACTTACCTATTCCTTGTGCACCCCTCATTGATTCCCTCTAGAGTTGAAACCCTTCCATGGATCATCAGTCATGGAAGAAGAGGTTGCTTCTTCACTTATTCTATAGTTACCTAGCAAAGTGTCATATGTTAGCGCAATGAAATTTGCTAGAGCATGAAGGTATATGTGTGCACACAATGAAATAGAGTGTCAAATGTACCTGGCATGGTAGATAAGGTTGGATGGTCTTGTATTTACTTTTTTTCTTGGATTATTTCCATAGTTGTGGATTGTTGTATTGCTATAAAAATAAACATACCACATGTTAAATAATGGTGATGACTAAATACTTAAATCTAAAACCATGACTCTATTCAACACATGAAACTAACCTGGAACCATAGACAGAGAATTATTTGATCGATAATGTCCTCACTTATTGAGGTATTGAAACTCAAATGGTTCATATTCTGATGGATCAACATTTAAATCAATTTCCAAACCATTGTTTTTTCTACAACTTCTTATTTTCTTTGTAAGGCTAAGTCACTAAACATCTCATTGGATTTTATGGAACTAGTGGCCAATTGATTGACATTTTTTAACCAAGCCCTTCATACATGCCAAACACATAAGATCACATCACAACCTGTGATCCTCCTACCATATTTAACACATTTTAATGTGTTATTTTTAGAAAAAAATGGAAATTTTGTTATATCATGACAATGTTAAAGTTACCTCAAGAAAGTGATTTCAGCTAATGCATCATCAACCATGAAAGCATTGACTTTTCAATTAGGAAAAGTTTGGAAACACTTGTGCATGAGCTGCTCCAACCATACTAGAATATCATCTTATGTGTTTCGTGATGCTGCGACCCATGCAACTAGCACCCCGCTTTGTTGTTCATCAAATACCATGAGTGTATAAACTTATACTATCATATTCAATGTTACATAAATTCAAATACAAGTTATTAATCATATTGAATATCTACAACTTAAATAAGTATATTCAATCAATCATTGGCATCTGACTCACCCCATATTAATTTATATTAAATGTTGAATCCATAGTTATTAAGCTATTATGCGATAGCTTGATCATTGTCTCCAACAACCACTTTGTTTGAATCCCTATTATAAAAGGGACCTCCGCACCATTGGGTTTTTGGTAAAGGAAAAAATCTTCCCAATGCTTTTGATATCAAAGGTTTACACTCATTTCATCCTTTTTGTGAAGTTGATAATTTCCCTTCATCAACCTCTTATATATATTTACAATATCTTTCCTATGTGAGAATAAATCTCTATTCCGAGCTACTACAACCATGTCAACATGTCTCTTAATGTGGATTCAATACACTATATCAACACACACTCCCAATAAGAAACAAATCTCTACATATGAAACAACGTCTCTTGAATGCTTGGGCCTATTTAAGCTCTTGGTCTCAATTAAGGTGTCATGTTGGCCATAACAATCCTAACCCTCCCCATCTTCATGTTCATACGTATTGAAAGTTAGTATTACTCTATTCATAACTTTCACAATAAAATGGCATTGGAAACCCCTCTTTTGCACAAATGAGGTCCTTCGTCTACCTGGAGGATCTCTTATTTTGTCCTCTAGGCCAAATGAACATTGATAACTACACCAAAATTTTTAAATGTTAGTACATACAAAGAAAGGTAAACATGTTTTTAAAGGATCTAAACAATGCATTTTTAAATACTCACATTTCATATTGCAATGCAATGGTAGCTCTTTGTTTTCGTTCTTTGTTTGTTTTTCCTATGAATTTACATTAAACAATCTGATTTTCTTCCTCTCCTTTGATAAAGTAAAAAATGTGCTCTCACGGGACTAAGGCAACTCGATCAATACTATTCTTTTTTTTATTTATTTCGGTCCAAACCAAGTGTTTACTAAATAAGGTCATTTTGTCTTTGAGATCTTACACCTCAAGATCCATGATATGCTTCTATTTGCTTCTGGTCAAACAATATGCAAGGACATCAGAGAAATAACCTATATAGAAACATGTTAGCAGCAAATTTGTCCGTTCTAAAGCAAAATGACAAAAGAAAATAGATAGAAAATGATACATTGAGATTAGTCCTTCCTTAGCTAGCTTATTTATTTTTGACTAGCTATAGCAAATAAAACTTCAAGCGTTGACATCACTTGGGAAGTCTCACAGGTCATGCCCTAATTAAGTAGCAATGGTAGCAAAAGCCAACAAGAGCAATCGTGGATACTTTTCACAGTCTTTACAGGGAAGAGGTATGCAAGTTGAAAATTTTATTATTATGGATAGTCTACCTTAAGCAAAAAGACCATGCAATATGAATAGAGATATATAGACCTGAAGTTAAACTTTCAAGCTTAGCAAGTTATCCAGCATATATATAAATATAAAACCTCTTTTATGCTTTTTTTGAGGTCTGAGTGTTTGGTTGTTTTTGGATTTTGATTTAAAGGGTTGTTTATAGCAAAGTCTAATTCTAGGAGTTCCAAGAAAGTTGCAGAAGGTCTAGATCTTTAATTGCAACCAAACCTCCTTTTAATCAGCGAAATCCTTAATTGCTTCAATGTTTGTTTC
Organism: Pinus tabuliformis; assembly: GCA_031772625.1. Taxonomy (NCBI): domain Eukaryota; kingdom Viridiplantae; phylum Streptophyta; class Pinopsida; order Pinales; family Pinaceae; genus Pinus; species Pinus tabuliformis. The sequence continues at coordinate 285,723,308 of CM062815.1, forward strand.
TCTGGTATCGAGTAGGCCCATATCAAGAAAACATCCCCGAAGTCATAGAAGAATTCCTGGAACAAGGGGTATCTAGGGGCATTGCATTCAATAAAAGGGGAACACTTCTCGCTGGTTAGTATTCATTTCCCCCTCCTCCTACCCCCCTCTCTATAATTCTGCTTGTGGGGGTTTGATGTTTAGTTTTTCTTTCTTCCCATTCAAAGATTTGTGCCAAAATTGCATAAAGTTGGAGATATATTCAGATTATGTTTCATGAATCAGGTTTCCTCATAAATATTAGAAAATTTATGAGAAGTAATTTGTTAAACCTGACAGAACTAATACAAGATCATATCACCTATAAGGTGCATGGAAGCATAACTTTGTCAAAAAAACATGTTAAATGTTTATGAAAATTATCACATATTAAATTTGAATATTTTAGTGCCTTTCAAGGGTCATTCTCTGTCATAAAAAGGTTGTAAATATTTTATCTTTCAAATAAAATTCATTTTACAATTTTCCTGTCATAAAAGGGTCCCTTTCAATCTTACAAATGATTGGGTCGCATTAAAATGTCTCTTCACAAGGAAGGCCCCACCATCCAATTTTGATGCCTAGTTAGAGTGAAAAGAAAGCATGTGCCTGTTTACTATGGGAAATGTACTTTTATTTTATTCTCAGAAAATGGCAAATATCAGTGTTATAGCTTAAATGAAGTATAGTTTAAACTACGTTGTTGATAGTTTTGGTTTGAATTTTGGATGTAGATAAAAGGCATGACAATGGCGATGGTAGGATATGGCATAAATGACTCTCCAGCTCTCGTGGCAACAGATGTGGACATGGAAATTGGTGCAGGCACAAATGTTGCCCTTGAAGCTGCAGATATTGTTCTTATGAAAAGAAATCTCAAAGATGTGATCACTGCAATAGACTTATCAAAGAAAACTCTTTCTCGCATCCATCTTAACTATGTTTGGGCCTTAGGCTACAATGTTCTGGGAATTCCTGTAGCTGCAGGTATACTGTTTCCTTTTACTGGCATTTGTCTTCCACCTTGGCTTGCAGGTGCATGCATGGTTGCATCTTCACTAAGTGTTGTATGCTCTTCTCTTCTTCTTTAATCGTACAAAAGGCCCAAGTAGATCAGATCTCTGCACATAGAGACTGTATCACACAATTACTATTCACCATGAAAACTTTATGACCAAATGTCACAAAGTGTTAGACTTGGAAACTTAGGATGGCCATTTAGGTTTTGATAGCAATCCTCAAAATTCTCAATATGTGATGCTTTTTTCTATTTGTTCCACAAACATGCCTATTGGCTATGGAAATATTGAAAGAGTTCTATTTGCTTTCAAACTAACCTGACCCGGAGATATTAGTTCTGTGAATCAGCTAAGTGTAAAGTGATGTTCACAAACTAAAACTAGATGCATATTAGCAGTTTGGACGGTTTGAGATGTACACAAAAGCCACTGCAAGAACATTTTGAACGTTACTCCCATATTACAATTGTTTAAATCTTGAGTTGCTATGAGCTTGTTAAAAAGTTAATGGTAATAGTAGTCAAGCATATTTATGATCGATTAGTTTTCAATTCAGTAATAATCCCACAATTGTATTATCAACTAATATTGTGGAGATCGCTCATATTGAATCTTTTTCTTAAAATCTGCTAGATACAAAATGTCACAAATCAAAATCATATACTCCTTTAGATTGAGTCATTTAATAGGATAGTCCATCATAGTTTAGGAGATTTTGATTTATTCCAACACATTATCTTCTTATATAGGCAGTGGCATTGATCACATGACACAAACTGGTCAAATTCCATCAAGGAAATAAGTAATTAAATGCTCTACATGTGGTCATATTTACACTTAATTGTTGGATGTAAAATAGTTTTTCAAAGTTTACCTAACATTCTGTGTATTTTCTTAGAGCCAGATTCTTGCCACCTTCTTTGTGCCAGATTAAGCTGTACTTGGTAAGTTGCACGCACTACCAAGATTTAGGCTAGATATCTCGATTAACCACTTTCAGCTTGAGGAAGATCTATATATCTGGGCTTTCACTTTCTAGACAAGAAGTTGGCCTTGAACCACTTGTGATTTCTCTACAGCTTTAGTCAGGACTCAAGATAGATTTTCATGATTAACAGAACAAGCATCAAGAGCAGGTTAGGGAAAATAATTTTTGTTTACCCTTTTGGAATTATCTTTTATCCAGGCTTATTAGTATTCATTGGAAATATTACCTTGGATGTTGCTTGCATCAACATTTCCCACAACCAAGGGTTGATTAAGGTTCCAAGTTTTGGTTTGTAGCTTGTTCTTTAACCAATGGATGATAGTTTTTCATCATATTATGTATAAAGGACAAACCCGCCTTAATGCAAAATCTTTTGTATTAGATAGGGATTGAAGACTCAATGCAGATCATGGCATGTAAATGTCAATTCTTATTATTATCATATTTAAGTCCATTGGCAACCACAAATTGCTAATGGGACTATAAAAACTACATCAATGATTAAGCGATGGGAGTGAGAAGGCATCTCTGTAAGAACTGAAAAGAGATACAGTACTAGGAGAAAATCGAAATAGGTAACAATGAACCCAAAAAAACAAAATGTGCAAATGTTCAATGAACAGCGAGGGAGAAGCACAAAACCAACAATGCAATCAACCATCAACACTTCTAACATGAAGAAGAGTGTAATGAAATTCCTATTGTTCACTAGATGCATGATCTAAAGCCTATGTTGCCTGATAGAGCTAATGTTAGAGTATTGCTCAAGATGCCTTTTGTGATGCCCAAATAGTGTACATAAACTCCCAAAGAAGAGGAACTTTACCCCATCGGCCCACAAGCATGTACGTAAACACCCAAATGTTAGATGTAATTGGTGAAAAAAGGGCATACATAAAGTCCGAAAGGAAAGGTAACTTTAGCACCATTGAATGTTTGAATGAACTACCTAGGAGTTTCTCATTGAACCCAAGGGGAAAGCTTGAAATCCTTTGATCAAAAGTGTCTAATTGTTCCTCCTATTTTCTCTCCATGGACTATTATTCTTGTCTTATCATGAATAGGTAGGCATACTTTCTTAGCCTAGTTGGTATGATTGACAGGTTGCCAATCTGAATATTATATGTAACAGCTGGCACAAATGAATTTGATCTGGTTGAGTTTTGTATGTGAATAAATTGGAACTATATATATTTGTGCTCTACAACTGTAATGCATAGAGGTGGAGAAAGAATGATTAGATATCGAGCTCCATTTTTTCCTGTGAAAAATATGTGCATTTATCAATATATGGATGTTTTGGGAGAGTTTCATGATTCTTGACTCACAAAAACACTTATGTATTCTTAGGTGCATTTAATGTAAATTAAGATGTAAATGTTGGGCACTAATGTTGGAGGTCTCGAGGAATTGTCACATATAGACAAGTCTAAAGAGTTTTTAAAATTTTATTAACATTGATTTCTTGCAATTGATTAGATTTTTTATACTTGATATTTTGGACTTGCATGGTGCTTTTATCCAAACAATGAACATGGATAATGAGATTCTACATACAGTGATGGCGGGGGTAGTTGCTTGGAGTGCAACCTTCCTTATCATTAGAATGGTAATGTGGAAAATACCATTTGATTTTTGCAACCACTTGTATCACTGATGCATGTGGGAGTTGCACTCTTGGTGTCATCTGCTTCTGTTAAAGATTTGAGACATCCTCTCCAACCTCTAGCTTCTCCTTCTTCCACATTACAGGCATGGCTCAATACCTCATTGCTTTCAGGATTTAGCTTTTCCATTATATGTTTGCTGTCTGAGTTCTTCTCTGAATGAAATCATTGGCAGGTTTGGTTTTTGTATACTTGTTTGCTTTTTAAGCATAGGAAATATTCTGAAATTGACCAAAATGGGACCATATCCTATGTATATTATGACACTATTGGAACATTCCAACTTACTGGGAATGTCATTTGCTCCATCGGGATTTCTTAAGCGCCAAGACAAGGAGGATGGTCGAGCACCAAGACAAGGAGGATGGTAGTGATGGCGCCTCCCGCATGCAGACAACTGTGATGGAAAATTTCTGGGAAAAAAATTCTTCTATTGCAATGAAAAATTCAATAGGAAACCATGAGAATCACTGCCATAACCATCTGCAAAAGCTTCCCTGTGGACATCGAAAGCATCTCGATATATGCAAAGCCAAAATTGCAGGTAAAAACCCAGGTTTTGTATGTGGTCTCTCATGATTGCAAGGACAGCAATGCGCAAAGGAGGAAATGAACGGTTTTGGGAATTTTGTTTTGAATTGAAAGGAGTTCCTCCACCCGCCACCCGCCACCCACTGCGCATTAATGAGACGGAGACAAAGAGTCACATCCAAAAAGGTCTAAATAAATTTAGATTCTCACAATGACAAAATCACATCACACCACACACGACACCGTGTCGAGATTTAAAAAATGTCAGCCGTAACTAGAAGTTTTTCTGAGCAATTCCTTCGCCTAACTAGACTACTCCATGTACTTTAAATAAATAAATTTAATAAAATAAATAAAATAAACTTGATATTTGAGTACTCTACATTGATTTAGTCTTCACGGGAGTAAAAGTAATAGATGTATATCAGTTTGTCGACGTTAGATGTGGTCGACATCGCCGTGCAATGACAAAGACGTCCAATCAGGAGACCCCAACATCATATCAGATCGGCATATTCACCACCCTAATAATTTTTAATTGCCGCCCAAGAATAAAGTACCCAGCCAACAAATACGTGGCATAATCAGAGCCTTGGAAATCTTTTAACATCGATCTAGGGACAGTCATGGAGATCAAGGGGTGCGACGCCCAATAGCGATCGCACGAGAAGTCACTTAGTATCCATCATTATTCCTCCTCAACTCAGGCAACGCCTAACCAGCCATCCATAGGGTATTTAATGCCCGGGGATATGCATGCTAGTTAACGCGATAACACGGGAGCGAGGAGTTTCGGCATTAAATAATATTTGGACTTTTGCGTGTTATCGGGCTAAGCTGCGTACATATCCCCGGACATTAAATACCCTATGGATGGCTGGTTAAGCATTGCCATCTTAGTGTGTGTCACGTCGGCGAAGCGGTAAGACTATCGTACGTATCTTTTAGCATCGTACTTAAGGTTTAATTTACGAGTTAAGATTAAAGCACGCTAAATATCTATATAATTTTATTAATGGTGAATAAATTTTAATTTAGGTTTTTTTTTTTGAATTGTAAATTTTTAAAACGTGTTATTTTATTTTTAAAATATTAATATTAAAATTATAATATGAAATTAAATTTGTATAGGTGAATTTGATTTTATATATTTTGATTATGATATTGATATTTTTGTAATTAGATTTTTTATTTAAAAAAATTATAATTAATACTTTCATGATATGATTTTCAAATCTGATTTTGTATTTACAGACTGTATTATTGATATTTTAAGAATTTTTCGCGATTCTTAAATTGAATATTGAAATATTTAGTTCAAAATCATTATAATAGTATATTCATTATATGCTTAACAATTTTAATATCGAAAACAATTTTATAATTGAATTTCTCATAACGCGAAATCTTATTGTCCACATAAAATATTTTCTGAAAATATTAATATAATGTACTATTTCATAAAAATTAATAATCAATATAAACTCCAATGATCCTATTTTCTCTATAAATAAGAACAAAACATGATCCTATTTTCTCTATAAATAAGAACAAAACAAATGTAAATGACATTTTTTGCATTTGAATCGAGAAAGAATAATAATGTGTGTACGTACACTTAAAAAAAATACTTGAAAACACTTATAGTCATACCAGTAGTAAAAGATTTTATAATAGCAAAAAAAACTAACCTTAATTGGAGATAAATAAATATCTTAAATATCAGTATAATACTTCTCCATTATTATGGAGATATTCATGGTACTTGTAAATAAATAATTTTCCAATGGAGGTTCACCCACCATCCAAACCTCTCATTTTGAAATAGCATTAGATTTATTTTCTCTAAGGTTTAACAATCTCAAAATTGGAAATACATCCAATTATTTTTATTATTTGTGATATTTTTTAAACTTATAACTATTTTTAAGGGAACCATAACAAATATGAATGTATGCTACGGTGATAATTAATATTAATTCACATTATATATAATTATTAAGGTGTATAAGTTTACATCAACAAACAAACGCAGTTTATCTTAGTTCCTATTATAAGATTAATTTCTTCTCATCTAACATATGCTCCCAATATATTTGTATGCATATTACACACAACTAAATGAATTTTTCGTTATGGATAGAAAATCCTCTTAAAATTGACTATAACTTTCTGATCCTCAATGGTATAGAAAATAAAGCATTTGTCCCTAATTACTTGCAATCAAAATATTATTTAATAAAAAATACCAAAAATATATTTTATTTATAATTTTTCCAACGTGATATATGATTTTTTATTTTTTTTTTGGTAATATTGGTCTATTGATTTTTATTAATGTGTAGAAAATAAAATTACCTAGGAATTTTTTTCGAGCACAGTGTTGATCTTGTCAAATGACCAATAAGTTACTAAAAGCAGAACAAAAGAGAAACCACCCAAGTGTGTACCAAATATGACATACTAAGATATCAAACACCAAAGGTGTTTAAGTTTTTTTTTTCTTTCCCTTTATCCTACAGACATTTACTCATCCTACAAATTTACCAGTTACATCTAAGGAACATGGCATATGATCATCTTTCAAAGAAAACTCCGTGACTCTCATCTCCTTGGAGCAAGAGACATACTTATCACTATTTGAAGGATCAGATTCATGAGGTTTCTTTTGCCCAGTGGTTGTAGCCAAAATTAGCACTGATGAACGTGCCAAAGAAATGTTTTCCATTGAAGCCAAAGGTGTTGCAACTATGGGTTGCACAAGATCTTGGGAGGCTAAAGAGGTAAGATATCTATTTTTCTGTTGAGGGTTGTCTTTCTTACAACCTGCCACGTTATTTCAATTTGAAGCCATTGTTGGATCACGAACACCACGATTTGGTTTTCACAGCTTTGGGGATTTTGACACTCCTTTATGACATAAATTCTGAAGATGCCTAGGTTGCTGAAAATTTCTGCATCTAAAAGTTGTGTTTTCATAGTCTAGAGGTTGATGAAGTTCTTTTCCATCCCATTTTAAGATGACTTTCTCTGAGAGAACTACACTTAAATCCATTTCAACACATATTCAGATGAAAGAGATGAACCCAATAGTTATTCTCTTGATGTCTATTTTGACAGTGTCCAATAGCTTTAAGGAAATGAGGGTTGAATTGAGAGTCCCACGCAAACCCAAAACCAAGGGACCTCATCAAAAGCCATCTTTCATTTCTCTAGATCCTTGAATACGACTAAAAAATAACAAATCTATGTTCTTTGTCCATTTCTAAACAGCCCACTCCTTAAGGGTGGAAGTCGAGGGCCAAATTCTATTGAAATGATAGATGACTGCATGCTTAGTATAATGAAGAATATTTAACGAGGTGAAGAGTTGATTCATCTGGATCGTTGGAGCTTCCGATAAATGTTCTATCACAGAGGCCTAGTCTGCAAGAGCCTTCAAGGGTTGGGAGCTAGACGCTGCATTGAGAGCTTCTTTAAATGACTGGGGTTTTGAGGTAGAGGATGCCCCAATTCCTTTGGCACCTCCTTTCAGTGTGGTCGTGAGGGAGACAAAGGCATCCTTCTTAATTCCATAATCCTTTAGAGAATTTTCCAAATTTAATATCATGGCCTCATATAGGATTTTTCTACTCCCCTCTGGGATACTTTTCAAGTGAAATATTTTATCTGCAAGTGAATATACAACCTACCTTGAGGCATAGATATTTTACAGATAGGTTTTTAACAGATATTGGGAATTTTTTTATCATCAAAAGCACCAGAAGCATCCCATGGCTAAATGACATAAGAATCAGGAACCAAAGGAACCCTCTTAGGAAGTTTCTCAAAATTTTTATCAAGCATTGTGGGAGTGAGTATTGGTGTCGAGAAGAGGTGCGATGGAGGCTTGGAGGGCCTCTCCATCCTGTGTAGGGATGACGCCATTAGTGTAGGTCTCAGACCGCCATGACGCCATAAGAATAGGAAGCGAGGGGCTGCAGAGACAGAGGGTTTCTCTGAGGAATTGCAAGAGGAAGTGCTCTGTAAGGTCATCAACATGGTGTGTTTGTTCTTGTCAAGAGATTTCTTCAACATGATATACATAAAACTAAATGAATTTTTCCTTATGGATAACGAATCATATTAAAATTGACTATAAATTTCCAATTTACAATGGAAACATTCGTTTATGTATAAAAGATAAATTAGTTGTCCCTAACTACTCACAATAAAAAAAAATTATTTAATGAAAACTATTAAAAATAAATTTTATTTATAATTTTCTTAATATGATATACACAAAACTAAATGAATTCTTCATTAGGGATAAAATATCATATTAAAATTGACTATAAATTTCCAATTTGCAATGGAAACATTCCTCATTGAAGATAAATCCTTTCTCCCCTAACTACTTGCAATAAAAAGGTTACTTAATAAAAACTAAGAAAAATAAATTTTACTTATAATTTTTTAACATGATATTTCTTATTATTGAAATTATTTTAATGCAAATTCATCACAATCTAATTTATATATAATTTTTTCACTATTTTTTATTATTAGATTTTTATATAAGAGATTGTTGTATATGTAGAAATTGTTTTACATAATTGAGAAGTTGAAGTAGTTAAAATCTAAAAAAAATAAGTTCTATAAAAGGTATAGGTTTATTATAAATAACTCAACTAACCCTAGTTTGTTCTTAGTAGTTGGTTGTGTTAACCTCTTGCTATACATTGTAATATGTTTTGAGTGTTAATTCAATTTCAATTAAGTGTGTTTTCTGTGTAAGAGAGTAATAATCTCTAAAAACTACTCTATTTTGGTATTAAAGTCACCAAATAAGATGGTGTGAGATTCAAGAAACAACATTTAAGGAGCCACTATGTGAATGTGAAGCTCTTCTAAATATTGTTGAAGGTTTAAGCAAGTCACTACTAGACAACAACCAAAAATGTTGTAGTGATTGTTATATGCATGTGAAGAGGAGTTGGAGCATTCAACAATATGATAAGGCTATGTGAGTGCTACATAAGGAGTTGTACAAGTGTTGTGTTGGATATTTGGAAGTGTGTTGGGATAACTATTAAGTGATTGTGTAGAACATGTGGTGTTGTGGAGCTTGATGTTATGGAGTGAAGATTGTTTCATGAAACTTAGGTTTCATGTAAATTTGTGCTACAAAGTATTGTAAGTTGTTGATATGGCGTTTGCAAGGTGTGTGATCACCATAAAATAGGTGCATGTTGCATGTTTCATGAATTCTATTTAAGAATATGTTGTCTGCCAAAGCATTATGGTTGTTTTGGTATGTTTTGTATTGGTCATCGCAAATTAATAGAAGAAATTGAAGTTTAAGAAACCCATAAAGCACCAAAAGTTTTAGATGTTAGAACATTAATTTCTGGTGTGGCATGGATCTACAAAGGACAAATATGGTGCATTGGTTTTGTATGTCATATCTTGTATTATTAATGAGAATAAAAACAACAATGTTCGTCTAACATGAAATGAGGAGTGTATGATGGATTTTATCGAGTGATGTGTGAAACCAACTTATAGGAAAGAGTTGACATTTGTGTTAGAGGAGGCCAAATGTAGGATCCTGCATGCCGAGGAAAGAGAAATGAGAATTCATTGTTTGTATTGTGAAGTTTTTTGAGGGTGTGAAGAATCCTAGCATGAGGAGTTGCAACCAATGAAATCATGGTTGATTAAGTGAAGCTATTGTGTGGAATGAAAACACCAAATTTTAGAGTGAAGCCTTCGAAATAGAGATCATTTATAATTTAAAATTGGAGGAATGTTTTAAGTGATTAAAATGGATAATTAGTTAGCAAATTCCTATCTAAAGGTGTAAATAAAGCTTGACATGGAAAATTACATAAATTGGAAATTCATAATCTAGAAATTAATGGAAGGACACAATGTTTGGTTGATTTCATTTCATGACAAAGCTAAGCTAGAAGTCTCGGGAGCTATGACAACATCAATTCAATACTAGGAGAGATGATAAATGAAGGAAAAAGTGTTACCAAGAATGTCAATAAAGAAAAACATCATACCTCATATTAGAGACCACAACACCTCCAGTAAGATGTGGACAACACTCAAAGATCAATAAGAGATCAAAAATACAAATTGAATCTTACTTCTAAAGATTAAGCTTCTTTTAGAGGAAAATGAAAGTATGCACAATTTCATTTCTAGAATTGAATAAATTAAAGACAAAACTTGGTGATATAGGAGGAAAGGTATCCCATAATTATTTAGTCACTATAACTCTAAATGGTATGTTTAATGAATACCAAATGTTCATTACCAGTTTTGTAGCAAGATAGAATGCCCCTGCTTGTGATGAGTTTGTAGATATTGTCTTAAAGGAGGTAGAGAGGTGAGATAACCTTAATAAAAGGACTCAAAATTATTATTTGGCATTGGCAGTATAAGGAAAATAACCTTTAAAAGGAAATTAGTGGGAGAAAACTAAAGGAGGAAGGCCACATTAGAAGTCATTTCAAGGACCACTTCCGGCAAGAACAAATGCAAATATGAGGAGAAGTGATCATTGTTATTACTATGGTAAGAGTAATAAATTTTTTAGAGAGTCCTAAAAAGAGGTACATCGAATACATATATAAAAGGCATACATGACATTTGTTGATAGGGATCCCTATATAAGTAATGAATTCAAAATTCTAGAGTTTCCTTTTCCTAATGTATTCTTATTTGTTAAAACAGATATATCATTTCCTAGTTCATACACTCTATCTCATCAATTCATATGTCATGTCATAATGAATTATTTGAAATATTTCCTGAAAACATTAATGTTTCTCATTTTTATATGGGAAATAACATATTCCAGGAAATAAAAGGATAGAGAGACATATATGTAACATCACCTTATGGACATGAAAAACATATTCAAAATGCCATGTATCTATTAGCATAAAGAAAAACTTCATGTCAGTATCCACTATAGTAGGTCAAGCTTTAAAATCTGAATTTGTGAAGTCTCAATGTGTAGTGAAGGATATGTAGGATCACTACAAAGTCTGTGAAATAATAGTAAGAGTCATATGACTTTATAAGCTTGATGTAAAAAGGAGAGGTCATCAAACATTGAAATCTACATCCATATGAAATGAATAGTTGTTGCATAAAACGCATGGACATTTTAATTGTAATGATATCATTTTGCTTTAGAATAAATATATTGTAAAAGGTTCCAAATCTCAAGTATGATATATCGAGTATTGAGTATGAGGGATGTGCACTAGGAAAACAACATAGGGAAGAATTTTCTATACATATAGAAAGAATAAAATTTGAAATTCTTGGATTAGTACATATTGATGTATCAGTTCCTATGCAAATAAGGTATCTTGAAGGACCACATTATTTTATTATCTTTATTAATGATAGTACTAGATATACTTGGGTTTACTTTATCATGAAGAAAAGCGATGAATTTGAATGTTTTAAAGAACTAAAGAATATGGTAGAGAAACAAATAGGAACATATGTTAAAATTATTAGATTAGATCAAGGGTGGGAATATACATTAGGATCCTTCATAAATAATTTCAAAGGAGATGTAATTCTACAACAATTTATATTTCCACATACAACTGAGCAAAATGGTCTAGTTAAGAGAATGAATAGAATGCTAGTTGAATGTGCTCGAAGTATGAGCAAAAGTAAATTTTAGTATAATGGTTTTTGGGATGAAGTTATTAATACCGTTGTATATCTCAAAATAGAATTCCAACTAAATTCTTAAAATATAAGACACCATTTGAAGCTTATTATGGTTTTAAAGATGATGTCAAACATAGAATTTTGCAAGTACTATATTTTCACATATTCCCAAAGAGCGCAGAAGAAAATTAGATTACGAAGAAAAAAAATTCATTTTTCTTGTTACTGTATATATTATAAAGCTTATAAAATGTTTGATCCCATTACTCATAAAGTATTTCGAACCAAAGATTTTTTATTTCATTAATTTGTAGATGGAAGAGAAAATCACGTGGTCATGATCTGTTGCATCTACATCAAGAAAGCTGAAGATATCAAAGAAGAATTTTTTGAATAGGTACAAGATGAATACTCAAGTTACATAGATACCTCAAGTACATAAAGAACAATGAGAAGCATACATGGAGATATTCCACAAAGTAGAGGGAGAGATGAAGGAACTCCCCAAAGCTCTGTAGCACCAAGAAGGTCAATGTGAGAGGCTCAAACCCCGGTAAGGAATAAATACTATGCTTTAATGACTTAAATTGTAGAACCAATAATTTTTAAACACACTATGGATAATACAAAATACATGAAAATTGTGGAAGAAGAGTATAATTCTATTATGAAAAATGAATCACGAGGATTAACAAATTTTCTCGAAAAAAACTCCTTATAAGATAAAAGTGGTTTTACAAATTAAAATTTAAGGCGGACGGAAGTGTAGACAAAAATATGAAAAGATTACTTGCCAAAAGTTATTCACAGAAAGAAGTATAGACTATGAATACACTTTTGGTAAAAATGAAAATTGTTATGTCTAATAATAATAGTGGTGAATAAAACAATAAATAATAAAGAAACAATAATAAATAAATAATAAAGAAACAATAATAATAGTAAATAAATAATAAATAAGAAAGAAAACATAATAATCGTAAATAATAAACTTAATTTTTAAATAAATATATATATAAGTAAACTATAGAAATAATAAGAATAAATAAAAGTTAACAAAAGTAAATAAAATAAAATAAGAAAGTGTTAAATTAAGAAAATTTTTAAATTAAGTAAAATTTAAAACAAGGGAATAAAAGTGACATGTTGACATATGGATTGTGTGCGCATGAGGATCCTTTTCCAATCTCTTTCCATTTTTGAAATTTTTTTTATATTGAATGGATGAAAAGGGGGATAAGAAGAATTATTCGTTCATTTACAAGTGTTGTAAGACAAAAGATTCCTTCGCAGTAGCAATTGATATGCGTCTCGGGGGTGACCAACTCTAGAAATATTATGTGCAACTTTGCTTACGGTTGGGTGGAGTGTCATCCCCAAATTTTTTTTGGGGGTTAGCAGGATTCAAATAATGTTCAATTCTGAAATCACAAGGAATATCGTTGCTACATGTAAGTTGTCTTTGCGCATGTTTTTTTGCAAATTCTATGCTAATTAGTTGAATAGTCATGTGTTGACTATTAATGGCATAAATGGATGTAATTAACTTTTTTTGAAATTTAGGGTTGCTACATATAGTATCAGAGTAAGGTTTCAACTCTATGTGACTTATAAGTAAAATTTTGACATAAATAGCTAATTAAATTTATCAATAATTTAGTTTTTGATGAAATTAAAATTCAATTCAATTAAGGTTTTGGAAATTATAGTTATGTTATTTGTTAATATATATTTTCATTTTATATATATATATATATATATTATTTTCTTTTGGCAAAAAAATTATGATACATGGTCATAATCAATATTTCTTAACCTGGACTCGTAATATTTTCTCATATACATATTACCAATACATAATGAATTATGTTGCGTTCCTTCTTGGAAATTATTCTGTATATGATTAGTGGCTAAAACTATAATAACTACACAAGTTAAATAATTGATTTGGGGAAGAGAACAGCTTCAATTCCATAGTAAATGAAACACCAGTCTTGAAATATTGTTGACTTACGTCATAAACTATGTAACAACCTGTGCAATTTGTGATATTCATTAAAGGATTGGTAGACTGATATTCACTTTTTAGTTTAGTTGAGGGTTGGAATATTTTGTGTATATAGTAAAATTGGTTGAAAGGACGCAATAATGTGAACTATCGCTGTCAGAAAAAAAGATAAAAATATATTTACTAGCAAACAACGTTGAGGGAAGAATGATAATACATTTTAAATTTAGTTCTCCTATTTTTCTAGGCGTATTTCCTTTGCTTTCATGCATACATAACAATAATATAATTCAATTTGCGTATTTTATTTGTTTTCATGCATACATAACAATAATATAATTCAATTCATTATATTTCACTCTGCAAAACTCTTTTGTTCACTAATTTAAATTTACTCACACGAAATTCTCTATTGTCTTGTAATGTTTACTCATTTAAATTCACTCATAGAAACTTTTGTATTATTTACTAATTTAAAACCCCTGATTGAGAATTTCGATATTATTCACTAAATGGCCTCTTAGTGAAGACATATTTAGAATTTAACTTGTGGTTTTGTGAACAGTGTTATTCAAGTGACTGGTTAATTTACTGTTGTAAGCATTCCAGTAGCAATATTGATGTACACGATTTTGCATTTTTTTTTGGGAATAGGGGAGATCGAGCCAGTCCCTGGTACCGGTGACCCTCGGTTAAACCTCACCGAAAAGTAATTAGCTATAAGGAATTCGACATGTAAACAAGAACTGTGAGTAGCAGTAGTACGTGCAAAATTTCAGCAGGGCAAAGGTGAAGTTTAGGATTTCAATATATTTCTGCAGAGCCCAGACAGAGCCATAATAAAAGAGAAGATTTTAAGTAGAGAGTAAAAGTCAACGAAACAACAAATTGAAGATTTGGGGAAGGAGGCATAAGTCGAATTTAGCTATCCAGGAAGCATACGTCGATTTTTGGCTATTAAAAGTTCGCTGAGGGTCATGAAAAATGTTTTGTGAAAGGATGTTGAAAAATAGTCAAAATGAATTCCATAGAGGTTATGCCCTTGCTACATGCATAGCCAATATAGCATCCCAAGCCACAGAGGAAATCCATGCACAGTCAATACAACATTCCAAGCCACAGAGGAAATGTGAGCTCGGGGAAAAGTACTCCAAATGGAGTGTAATTAATTTTGCAGGAGGTTCATTTCTCATTTTCATCCTCCAAATTGAATAAGTCCTTGGCTTTTTTCAAGCTGATGTTGAGGTTACCTTGAGACAATGAGGAGGATCCTGTTTCAAATGAGTACTTTCTAGACTAGTAGAGACAATTCATCTTCCAATATGACTATATTATTGATACCACTTAGAAGGAAGCAACAAAGCTAGGACTATTTTTGTTGAAATGTTAGGACTATTTTTGTTGAAATGTTAGGACTATTTTTAGTGAAAGGCTGTTTGCCAAGGAACGCCACTTGCAAATTTTCCTTCAATCAACTGAAATCACAATTGCGTTCCATCAATAATGGAAGTCTAAGATATTGTCGCAGTTGCAAAACAGTGATTGGTGGAAGGCATATTCGATAGCCGATGAAGCATTGAAAACATATTCTCCTGCTTCAAGATCATATTCCATAGAAAATGCATCGCTTTTTCCTACGCTTTTAATTACACAATTGTTATATTATGTCCTTTGTTGTCGCCTGTAATCGATTGGTAAACCACATATTATTTGAAATTGTGCATTCAAAAAGATATATGAAAAAGAATATCTTATTTTCACCAAATTTTAAGGATAGGAATTTATCTTAAAGTTTAAAAACCATGGTGAATCTCACTAGTCTATAATATGAAAGCTATAAAATGTTTCGAAATATTTTTGTAAAAATATTCAAATTTATAATATTTTTATATAGTCTATATATAATTTTTTGGTGATTTTTAAGGTAATATAATTTCATTCTATAAAATTTGGGCAAATAATTTAAAAAAAAAATGGAAATTAACGAATATGTTTGTTGAGTAATGGAAAAGCTATGCATTTGCCATTTATTTCTTTATCTTTTCCTTTGAATCATAACTCCTTTACATTCTAAAATGGTAATATGCTAAAGAATCATGGTAGAATTAAGGAAATTTGTGATTGATACAAAATAAATGATTATTGTCTTTTTCTATACAGAAAATGAAGGAAATGGAAAACCACTATTCGGGAGGAAAAGACAAAGCAGAAGCAACTGCTGTCCCTTCCCCGGGAAGCCGTATCCAGACAAGGAGATCAAGATTGGAGTGCATAATCCAGGAGAAGAAAGGGAAAGTGCGACATCAGCACAAGAAGACAAAATGATAAACTCGAAATCAAATATAGAGCAAATCCCTCAGGATCCTTTGATCCTAAGGGATCGTTGCTTCATAAATTATATGTACTCTTGATATATCCGCCTGGCCATTATAAAAAGGGACAACGCTTGTAGCCCAGGGAGGCATGTATTATCATTTTGCATAACTTACTGTTGTGATGTTACTTTGATCATAGACTCTTGTTGGTTAAAACAGAGTACGATTGCTTGTAAACTTTTTATACATGATTAATACATAAATCAGTTGTTGTTCCATTCCTTCCTACTGAATTAGCCTGGCGGTGCTTCACTAGCGGCTAAGTGCCCGATCCTAGTGGATCCAATTGCTACCTGTACCATTATTTTAGAGTTCCAGTCATGTGATGGTTTGATTTAATTTTCATTACCTTGAATCGCATTGCTTTATAGTTTCTTGTCTTTACAAGTTCTAATACTTTATGGAACCATTTTATTGCATACGCTGTGATTGAATCGCGTTGCTGTTCCCCTCCTATCATAACGAGATTATTATCCTTTACCACTTATTTCTGTTATAAAGTCTCGCAGTTCATTACAGATTTTTGTTCATTTGGCTTTGCTATTCATTTCCATTAAGTTAGCATTGTTGTTCATTTCCATTTAGCGTTGTTGTTCATTTCTATTAAGTTAGCATCACTATTCATTCATACGAAATAGTTGTTATTTATTTCCTGCAAGTATTTGGTTTTGATTTTAAATATTTTGCAGTAAGCATGTGTACTACATTTCTGTTAGCGGCATTAGTGATCTATCATTTCTAGTTAATTGCTTTAGTGTGGAGTGTAAGATCAACAACTCTAAAGGACATTGGATATCACTGTCTAAGTTCTCAGATTGTGGATCTTATTTATATTTGATTTAATTTATATCAATTGACAGATGAAAGAGTTATCACTACTACATCCTTGACTGATGAATTGTGGTAGTTTTCTGAGTGAATGATTTAAGTTCCAGAATGTTAAGTTTCTTTTGATTGCAATTAGATTTTATTTCAACAATCTGTTTACTCTTGCATTTAGCACTATACTGCAAATTAGAAAACATTATTCTTGAAACAAGTTGCCCGCCTCAAGCTGAGTACACTCTTGAAATAAAAAATCATGCCTGGATTGATAATTAATGTACGATAAAAAGGATTTCAAAAGACACCTTTTATACCTCAACATTTTGGCGTCGTTGCCAAGGAGAGTATAGCCATTTGTTTTTTTAAGAAAAAAGAGTTGCGTGCATTTGATAAGTGCCTGCTAGGAGAGAATTGGGTATTAAAAACGAAAGGTAAGAACCTGCGTACGGAGCATGTAACAACCTTGCTCCCCCGTCCGCTTTCCTGCAGATTTGTTGATTACTTTGGGTAGAAATAAGTATTCGAGTTGTGTGCATGACTAAGTAGAAAAAACCTGAAAAGAATACAAAACCACTACCCAAACCTGATAAAGCTAAGGGACTAGTGACCCTTGGCTGATTGACCCTTATAGACGACATCATCAAGAAAGAAGAATCTTAGCCATTAGTAGGTCCTAGAAATGTTGCTTCTAGACAACCTACAAGCTCCGTTTGGGCCACAAAATCACCATTTGTAGCCTTTGCTGAGGTACATAGCCAAACAAAAGAAATCAAGCAAGATTTTCAAGAAATTGAGAATTCTCACCCAAATCGTTTACAAGAAGGGAACTCTAGTAATCTATGTGAAGGAGGAGGAGAAACAGGGGAAATAGAAGAACGAAGATCCCCTCTTGGAGTAGTTCAAACACTAAGCAGCCCAGATAAGGGAAATGCTATCAAGATCATCCAAAACAAAGTTGAAGAACTTGAAAAGCCAAAATCCCCCCAGATAATAGTTCAGCAAGGAACATACATCATCCCAGACTAAGGAAATGCTGTAAAGGCCATTCCTACTCCTAGTCAGCCTAGGAATAACTCCCTAGAAAGCCCAAAAGGATATTGGCACATATTTGATCAAATGGCCCAGAAACAACAAACACCTCAAACCTCCACACTGAAATATCCCATTGTAGATACTGCAGTTAATGCACCTATGAAGGCCATTCCTCTCTAGCATATTCCTACATTCCATGGTCTAACATCGAAAGATCTAGATGCATTTCTGTTTGAATTCGATGTATTATGCCGGGGGTATGACTATACCACCGATCCAAGCTAAAACTATTTCCCTCCACATTAAAAGGAGCAGCTTTGCGATGGCTTATGGGGTTAGGTGGAGGTGTTATAAATGACTGGGATCAAATGAAAGGGGCATTTTTAAAGAAATATCAGGATTATTGTAGGTCTAGAGAATTAAAGGATGAAATATTTCAAATGACAGCCAGACCTAAGGAAACATTGGAGGAATATGTAGAATTCTTTCAATACAATCTCCAGAGATCTCCTTATGCATCTTTACCCTTACCTGACAATGTGTTAAAAACTACATTAATTAAAGGGATGAAGGAACAATGGGTTGAAACATTAAACATTATGGGAAAATGTGATATATATCAGGAAAGTTTTGTTGACATTGTTGATTTATGTATCAAGAGTTAGAGATGCATTACAAGGCTAAAACCAGTAGAACGTGACATAATCACAAGGGATAACAAGGTCTCCGATGGAGGTGTAACCCGCGTAGAAATTACTGGAAGACATCAAAATCGATATTCTAGGGACTCTAACAACGCAGCTCGACATTATGTAAGCTAAACAAAAGCAAGCAGAAGCAAAGAAAAATGTGGCAATATTCTGCCCAAGATGCAGAAAGAAGCACAACCATAAAGAGTGCATGTTGGATACAGTCCAAGTCTGTGCCATCTGCACGAAAGACCACTCCACAGAAAACTTTCCCTCACTCCTGGGCCTGAAAGCAATCTACAAGGAAGCGGAAGAAGAAACAGAACCAGTGTACCTACTCAATCAGCGCCACCAATGGTAGCCACGACAAACAGGTATGCCTGTTGATCCATCCTCTTCTTTTCAGTCTCCTCAGTATAATGCTCAACAATATAATGGAATGTGTCAAAATCAACCACCTTTCCCCAGCTGGTCATAACAGCCATTTCCTACATCACCATGGCCAAATCAAACAAATCAAACCAATTTGCCAAACTTCCCTTATTGTCCACCATTTTGGAAAAATAATGCATATCTGACACAATGGTCACCCTCCACCTCACAGAGTCAAACCTGGAAGTCGAACTGGCAAAGACCTATGAATGATCTAGCTGAAACGATTCCTCTCCCTCAACCTACACTACCAACACCATATACATTGCAACAAAATCCTCAGACCAACTTAAGACTGCAACTCCCAGCCCAAACCAACCCGAACCCTAGTAATAGACTAGTTCAATGTGTTCAAATAATCAAAGCACCAGAATTAGAAACCAAGTTAAGGGAGTGCAACGACCTTCAATTATGGTCTGGGCGCATAATAGAAACTGAGGGAGATAAAAATGCTCAAGTTGAAAATCTGTTACCTTTAGAACAACCACTACAAGAAGAGGATGTGGTTAGACAACAAAATCATGACCAAGCAACCACTTCTTCTCCCCCATTCCCAGAATGACTAATCATACCATGCCCAATAGAACATCCTGACTTTGATCTTCTGGGAGAACTAAGAAATTGGTGTATAAAGATCCCACTCCTCCAAGCTATCCAAGATATCTTGATCTATGCAAAAACTATAAAAGGGTTATGTATAAAAAAGCCAAAGAGGAGAATAACAACTAACCCAACCGTCCAAGTAGTTGGCAGCCTATCTGACTTACTATCGGGAAGAGAGGCATCCATAAAATATGAGGACATAGGGAATCCTATAGTTACGGTGCAAATCAATGGACACTCCTTTCCAAATGCCTTAGTTGATTTAGGAGCTGCGATTAATATTTTAACAACCACCACTTTTCAAAATCTTGGTATTACATCATTAGATCCAACCACAACCTTAATGGAGTTGGCTAACCGATTGGTAGTCAGACTAGAAGGCACACTACATGATGTAATGGTCTCTGTAGACTCCTGGGAATATTTTATAGACTTTCTGATAATTAATCCCAAAAAGCGGCTATATGGACACCCTTTAATCTTTGGTAGACCTTATCTAGCAACTGTTGATGTTTACATTGGCTGCCAATAAGGCAGTATGACTATAACTAGAGGGAGTAATGTCAAGAATTTAGCTTTATACCCTCCAGCCCAACCAAGCCTAACAATAATGAAAACTAACAAACAACCTGTATCATATCTCACAGAAAACATTAGATCACCTTTAACCATAGAAGATGCCCTTGAATTTAAAGACCAAACAGAGGACGAAATCATTAACAATTTCATTAACCAACCAGAAACCAGATCCCATGTACAATGTCACATGATAGAGGCAGCATTTGAGAATGAAATAGAAGATGATCCCCTCAAAGACACTCATGATCAATCAATACCTACTACCTCTGTTTCAAACAACAAAACTATAGAGATTGAGCCATGAAAAACATAAAACATTAACAAAAACCTGACTCCTGAACAAGAAAAAAAGCTGGTTCGACTACTGAGAAAATACAAGGAAGCTTTTGCATGGGATTATCTGGACATGCAAGGAATTGATCCCCAGCTGTGTACGCACCACATTTATATAGAAAAGGATGCTAGACCCATTCACCAACACCAACGGAGACTAAACCCTCATCTTAAGGATATTGTGAAAGCTGAATTACAAAAACTTTTAGATGTAAACTTTATTTACCCAATATTTGACAGCAAGTGGGTCTCTCGACTAGTAGTGGTGCCAAAGAAGAATGGAGACTACAGAGAATTAAAAAAAGCAACCCAAAAAGACAACTTCCCCCTTCCATTCATTGATCAAGTATTAAACATGTCAGCAGGAAAGAAATTCTTTTCTTTCTTAGATGGCTTTAGTGGATACAATCAGATCCAGATTGCCCCTAAAGACTAGGATAAAACTACTTTTATCTGTCATTGGGGAACATTTGCTTACAGAGTCCTACCCTTTGGCCTATGGAATGCCCCTACCACATTTCAGAGGGCCATCCTCAGTATCTTTCCAGACTTAATAAATGAAAGGCTCGAAGTATATATGGATTATTTCACACCGTATGGAGATGATTTTGAGCCAGCACTAGACACATTGGAAAAGGTGTTGCAAAGATGTATTGCCACCAGGCTTTGCTTGAAAGTGTCATATGATGATGGCCGAGGGACTCATCTTAGGTCATTATATCTTAGCAGTTGAAATACAGGTAGATTCAGCAAAAATTCAGATAATTTTGTTAATACCTACTCCTACCACACAAACAGAGGTACAAAGTTTTCTGGGATTTTCTCGTTGTTATAGGAGATTCATAGAACATTTTTCTCAAATAGCTGCACCTCTATACACACTAACTGGGAATGTTGATTTTATTTGAGCAGATAAGTGTGACTGTGCTTTTGAGGATCTGAAAAAGCTTGTATCAATAGCCCCAGTGCTAAGGGGCCCAAATTGGGATTTGCCATTCCAAATTTCATTTGATGCTTTAGACATAGCTATTGGTGTAGTCCTTGGGCATGAAGAAGATAAAAAACCATATGCAATTTATTATATTAGCAAGAATCTATCTCCTGCTGAACTAAACTATATTGTAATTGAAAAAGAGTTTTTAGCTGTAATACATGTTGTAAATAAGTTTAGACATTATATAACTGGGTATCCTGTAGTTTTATACACAGATCACTCGGCCATAAAATACTTAGAAAATAAACCCGTTACAATTGGTAGAGTAACAAGATGGTTGATTTTATTGCAGGAATTTGACATCACAATAAATGATCGTCCTGTAAAAGAGAATCTTGTAGAAGATTTTCTCTCACGAATGCCAAAGCCAACAGACACAACAGTAATCGAAGATCAATTCCTAGATGAACATTTGTTTGCCGTTACTGTCAAAACACCATGATATGGTAATGTTGCAAATTATTTAGTAGTAGGTAAATTACCCAAACATTTAACACCCAATGAACGAAAATAGATAGTGCAGTGTAGTACCCAGTTTTCATGGATTGGTGGCTACCTATTTCATACAGGGGCGGATATGCACATCAAAAGATGCGTCCGTGAAGGTGAAATATTTGACATTTGGAAAGCTTGCCATGATGGTCCATGTGGCAGACATTTTGCAGATCGCAGGACTAGTCACAAGGTTTTACAAATAGGCTATTACTGGCCTACAATCTTTAAAGATGCTAAGAAATTTTTTCAAGCCTATGATAGTTTCCGAAGAGCGGGACGCCTTGGAAAGTACGAAGAAATGCCTTTAAATCCACATTTAGTAATCGAACCATTTGAATGTTGGGCGCTCGATTTTATTGGTCCAATTAAACCATCATCAAATTAGAAAACATACATTCTAGTAGCAACAGAGTATGTTACCAAATGGGTGGAAGCAGAGGCACTTCCAAGAGCTACAAAGGATTCTGTAATACATTTCCTTTTCCAAATATTTGTGCGATATGGCCTCCCGAGGGACATAATCATAGATGGAGGACTGCAATTTGTAGGCAATAAAATTGCTACAACATTAAAAAATTACCACATTCGGCACAAAATTACCACCCCATACCACCCACGGGCAAATGGCCAAGTAGAGAGCACAAATAAAGTGATATAAGTGATGCTGAAAAAAACAGTTGCATCACACAGGTGTGATTGGGCTTCAAGATTGCCGGAGGCCTTGTGGGCATATCGAACAACGTGGAGAAATACCACCGGCCATTCACCATATCAACTAGTATTTGGAAAAGAACCCATCTTTCTAATAGAATTCGAAATACAAACATTAAGAACATCACAGGAGGTGGGTTTGAATTTAAATGAAGCCCAGACCAGCAGATTATAGAAAATCAATGAGCTAGATGAAATTAGGCTCTCGGCTCTTCAACACACTGCATTAATTCAACTGTAGAGAGAAAAATGGCACGACGCCCTTATCAAAAAGAAAATCTTCCACAAGGGAGATTGGGCACTCTTATACGATTCCAGTCTTTAGGATTTCCCAGGAAAACTCCAGACACGATGGCTTGGACCTTATGAGATACAAAAAGTGCATGACACTGGCACCAATACATTGACTACCATTGATGGATCTGGACATTCGTTCAAAGTAAACAGTCATCGAGTGTGACTTTACCACAAACCGCTCACTTGGGAATCCTTTTACCAGCAATTATGGGAAGATTCCACTATGCAGATTCTTGCTGAGGAAGATAACCCTCTTCAACAATAGTTCACTGAACAAATTTTTGTTTCTAAATTTTGTATATAGCTTTTTCCCTTTAATTTTGCATGTATAAATTGTTTTTTTTATAGATTGTTACTGTTGTTCCCCTTAACGGACAACAATTTTGCATGCCTATATTTTTAGTGATGTTCCTCTTAAGGAATAGTTGTTGTTCCTTCGAAGGAACAACAACTGTTCCTCTTAAAGAACAACAGTTTTGAGTGCTTACATTTGTTTGTTGTTTCTTTTAAAGGAACAACTGTTGTTCCTCCAAAGGAACATCAGCCGTTCCTCTTTAGGAACAACATTTCTACATATTTCACAATTTTTGTTGTTCCTTTTAAAGGAATAGCTATTGTTCCTCTAAAGGAACAGCATTTCCACACCCTCATTTGTTTTCGTTGTTCCTTTTAAAGGAACATCACTTCTGTGTGTTTATTTTTGTTGTTCCTTTTAAAGGAACAACATTCCGCGTGTTTATTTTGCTTTTCCTTTAAAAAGGAACAACACATTTGCGTGTTTATTTTTGCTGTTTCTTTTAAAGAAACAACACTTCCGTGTGCTTATTTTTGTTGTTCCTCTTAAAGGAACAACACTTTCGCTAAATTGTTTTTGTTGTTTATCTTAAAGGAACAACACTTCCACCAGATTGTTTTTGTTATTCCTCTTAAAGGAACAACAGTTCCACCAGATGGTTTTTGTTGTTCCTCTTAAAGGAACAACACTTTCACCAGATTGTTTTTGTTGTTCCTCTTAAAGGAACAACACTTTCACCAAATTTCTTTTGTTGTTCCTTTTAAAGGAACAACCCCCCTCACATTTTTTTAGTTTTTGTCATTCCTTCTAAAGGAACAACACTTTTTGAATGCATTTTTTGTATGTGTGCTTCTTAAAGAACATCATTTAGAGAATTTTTGTGAATGATGGTTCACTGTTCATGATCCCTTCGAGGCACAGATATAGATTTATGCAACGATACAAAAACTAGAGAATACTGAAATCAGAAAACCAAAGAAAAATTGTTATCTTTGGAGAAATTGCTTTGTATCGATAAGAAAAAAGAGGAAAGGACACAACTATTTATATCGCTTTGATGTATTTATTTTCACTAAAACTAATTTGATTGATTACTCTCATCATGTTGGTTCTTCCCTAATCTTCATAACTCTCTTTGATCATTATTATTGAATAAGAATAAGGGCATATTTTCCTATATTGAGATGTTCAAACTTCTTCCACCATCCCTACTCTTAAGGAGTGTTGAGCCATCCTCTGTATATAAATAGGAAAGTGCTATATAAGAGAAAAAGAAAAAAAAGAAAGAAGAAAAAATATATATGATTACTAACAATTCTATGATTTGTCAGATGAAGGATAGGGGGTCTCATCAAGAGCTAGCCTACCATGATCATAAGGAAGCAGTGAAGTGGCATTCCCACTATGGCCACCACACCAGGGTTATGATCCAAGAGGCACATCAGAAAAATAAAAAAGTCCTTGGAACAGGAGGTCTCATCATGAGCCGGCCTGCCCACCTTTCACTCCTTCCTGGTGAATGGCATTGTGATTCATCTGGTTACCAAGCCAGCACAATGACCTCCATTCTGACATCACAAAGCACTTTCCTAGGCATACATAAAGGATTATGGTTCCAAGGGTGAAAAAGCAACTTTGTCAAGGTTATGAACACCTGTGGGCAACAAAGCTCTGCTGATGGTATTGAAGTCATATTTTTCACACATCAATAGTCATTATAAACCCTTTTCTTATATCTTTATCTTGATTACAAATTAGATTATGCTTTAAAATCCTTTTGAACCTCTTACACATGAAATATTGTTTGAAAACCAATCATAATGGTTAAAGTGGATAATGACTGCATAAGCATTTTTACTTACGACAACTGTCCTCTTCCCTATTTTTTGTATCATTTCATAGCATTTCCATATCTATTTGTGATTTTCATCATAAGCCTCAATTTTAGTAATTCACTACATTTTGCAATCATGTCATGGATATATATGCCTTTCCTTTTCTTCTGTATGGTTGTCATCCAAAAGGCTACTCCTCCATTTTCTGGTAGCGGACGACCTATAATATTTCAGGGGGGGCACAGGTGATCTCCAAAATACACTGGTAGACGTGTCAATTCCTTATTTGGGGGTACTGCGACTCCATCAGATCTTAGAAATAGCAAGTTTAATGGTATTGATATTTTCCAATTTGCACAGATGTGTTGTTCCATTGTCATTTCTGTGTTTTGAAAAAAATTAATAGTGTGCTAAGCTTAGACGAAATGGGTGGCAGAGCAATACGCAACAAACCGCAGGTGCTAATAATTTCCAATGCTACACATGAAATTCTAGAGAGAGAAGGATGGATTGCCTACCTGACCCGACTACAGCAGTCCCATGAAACGGTGGCCATCGAATTTCTGCAGAATTTGTAGGAAGATCGTTCCATGGTGAGGGGAAGGCAAATAACAGTAACAGATGCGGTAATTGCTGAAGTATCTGGACTACCAAATGTTGGACCAATATGGACCTAGAAAAAAGTGAGACTTCAAGAGGCTATACCTATCTTTCAAGACGAAGGACAAAACCTTACCGTCAAAGGAAAAGGAGTCCTGCCTACAACCTTAGGAGAACCATGGGCAGAATTAACGAGAATAGTACAAAGCTACATCACATGCGATGGGAGAAAGGATGTGGTAAGACCAAGCCATCTCAAATTATTAGCAGTATTAAGATAGAAATGTGCTGTAAATTTGCCTGCATATTTAATTTTTTTTATTGCATGACATTGCTTAGAGCATAAGCAAATCACGTCATACAGAAATGGTAGTAAGTAATCATGGTTTAACTCGATTAATAGTCAATTATAGTCTTGCTCAACAACAATCTAATTGGGAAGAATTGGTATTTTCAATAGATGGGGGATTGGCCTTACTAGCCCTGAAGAGAAAAGGAACCACCAACACATCAACTAGACCGCAGAAACGCAGATAGTCCCTCAGATTGAGGAGAAGCAGGGGAATGTTGGGAAATCTCCAAGATAACAGTAGCCCACCCTTAGAAATACAGCACTCCGAGGATGAGCAACCCCCACAACTCAAAGGAGGGGAAAACGTGGATGAAGAGTTGGAAGAGGAATTGGAGGAAGAAACTGAGCACTCTGGTGCAAGTCCACTACAAAGTCCATTGCAGGAAGGCGAATTGGACCAAATTTTGGCCAATATGGGTGAGTATATTCAACCACAGAACCCACTCAACCTCAATATTGAGGCAGGGAAATCATAGGAACATTTTGCTCACAGTAAGAGTGCACCTGAGGAGATGAATGACAAGGAAGAAGAAGAAGCACAACCACATGAACACTCTACTCACAGTAAGAGTGCATCTGAGGAGATGAATGATGAGGAGGAAGAAGAATCGCAGTCACATGAAAACTCTACTCATAGTAAGAGTGCATCCGAGGAAATGCATGACGAGGAAGAAGAAGAAGCAGAAGCCACTCGGGAAGTGGCAGATCAAACTAGGGTTACCTCCCCTGAGGAACCTAATCGGGATGAGAAGAACACTGAGGAAGTGTTCCAAACAGAAAATATGGAAACAAGCCAAGGCAAGGGCACAGCCCTTGAAGAACAAAACCCAACTAATCAGCCAAGTTCAGTCAAGGAAACAACCGTTCCTCCCAAGAAAAATAAGAAGAAGATGAATGAAATCAAGAGGTTGTGAAAGGAACAACAAAGGATACTAAATGTAATAAAACAACTCAGATAGTAGATAAGGGCGCTAAAAATGGGGAAAATCTCAAAAAGAACCCCAAGAACAAGAGATGCAGCCACCTGAACGAAACCCCATAAAATAAAGGCCACGGGGACTCAAACTGAGCCCATATCCATTCAGGATAGCAAGGAACAACATGCGGCTATTACAAATGCAGTGGTCCAAACACAAGATATACCAGTCTGTAATAAGGATGTCAAAATAGAGGCACTGTCCTCTAGCGTCACGACTGACCAAACAATTTATGATAGAGGGACACAGATTGTAGGAAGCAGATGTTGCAATAAGAAGATCCAGGTAGATCTTCAACCCAAAAGTGTTTCAATGGACAATGATCCTAGGGTAGTAAAACTCCAAGAGGATCTAGCATAGGCTCAACAGATTATAGAAAAGCTCATAGAAGAGACTATTCCTCAGGAAAAATATCAAAAGTTACAGTAGCAAGTAAATAATATCAATGCATCAGAGAGTGAGGCCTTCGCTAAATGCCAGAGGGTAGAGGAAAAAGTTGAAAAGGTAACAAATAGACTAAAAATAGTAAGGATTCAAATGGATATTCTCTGTTCTCTATATACAGATGTCCTAGCATGTATGGCCCCTGCAAAAAATTATGCTTTTTTTTATTAGAAAGATATTTACAATTAAAAATTAAAGTTGTTAAGGCAGGGAAACCTATAGAATTGAAAATTGTTGATGATTTTATAAATTGTGAGAAACACTATGGAGTCAAAGTTCAATGTTTACTCTATGAATTTTATTTACATAATTTTATCTTGGAAGTGAAAATGGAGAAGAATCCGAGTCCTTTTGTGGGAGATATCCAGTTTCAAGAATTCATTTGGATTGACGCCAACCAGTTAAAGTGGCTCAAGGCCCATAACACCTTTCAAAGATAGGAAAATGGGTTAGAACTTTTGGTTAGGGGTGATCTGACAAAACCATTACAACTGTGGATTAAGCATAAAAGCCTAATGAAAAAGGAGGGTGTGATCCAGACATTGGGACTCATGCACAAAGACATCATCGAGCAAGGGGTAGAATATTTCCTGTCTATCAAAGACCGTGCCGTAGCAACAACTAAATTCCGATGGAGGACTTCTAATCAGAATATTCTGGACAAAGAGCCATTCAATTACAAAAATTTTAAGTTAGCTTCCGATTGCCTCGTTACCTATGGTAACCTCATCTTGAGGGAAGGACCGTATTGACTAGGTTGTAGATTTCGAAGCCCTATTATCTGGTATCCTGCAGCAGAATATAAGGCCATCTATGAATTACTTGAAGGGCAGACAGGGTGCATTTTTGAATTTTTAGCTACACATCATGGTTTTAGACCACTTCATGAAAATCCCTCTCCAACCTATTCCCTAACTGCCTTGCATGTAAATTACATGGTTTTCATGAGGGCATGAAAAAGGGTAAGCAGGGGGGTGTGTTGAGCGATGGAAAAGGTATGCATTTTCCATTTATTTCTTTATCTTTTCCTTTGAATCATAACTCCTTTACATTCTAAAATGGTAATATGTTAAAGAATTATGGTAGAATTAATGAGATTTATGATTGATACAAAATAATTGATTATTGTCTTTTTCTATACGAAAAATGAAGAAAATGGAAAACCACTATTCGGGAGGAAAAGACAAAGCAAAAGAAACTGTTTTCCCTTCCCCAAGAAACCATATCTAGATAAGAAGATTAAGATCAGAGTGCATAATCCAAGAGAAGAAAGGGAAAGTGCGACATCAGCGCAAGAAGACAAACGATAAACTGGAAATCAAAGATAGCGCGAATCCCTCAGGATCCTTTGATCCTGGGGGATCGCTACTTTAGAACTTATCTGTACTCTTGATATATCTGCCTGGACATTACAAAAAGGGACAGCGCTTGTAGACCAGGGGGGCATGTATTATCATTTTGTAGAACTTATTGTTGTGCTGTTACTTTGATCATCGACTCTTGTTGGTTAAAATAGAGTAATATTGCTTGTAAACTTTTTATACATGATTAATACATAAATCAGTTGTTGTTCCATTCCTTCCTACTGAATTAGCCCAGCACTGCTTCACTAGTGGCTAACGGCCTAGCCCTGGTGGATCCACTTGCTACCTGTAGCATTTTTTTACAGTTCCAGTCGTGTGATGGTTTGCTTTACTTTTCATTACCTTGAATCGCATTGCTTTACAGTTTCCTATCTTTACAAGTTCTAATACTTTATGGAATCATTTTCTTGCATAAGTTGTGATTGAATCGCGTTGTTATTCCCTTCCTATCATAACGAGATTATTATCCTTTACCACTTATTTTTGTTATAAAGTCTCGCAGTTCATTACAGATTGTTGTTCATTTGGCTTTGCTGTTCATTTCTATTAAGTTAGCATTGTTGTTCATTTCCATTAAGTTAGCATCGCTGTTCATTTCCATTTAGCATTGCTGTTCATTTCCATTTAGCGTTGTTGTTCATTTCTATTAAGTTAGCATTGCTATTCATTCATACTAGATAGGTGTTATTTCTTTCCTGCAACTATTTGGTTTTGCTTGTAAGTATTTTGCAGTAAGCGTGTTTACTACATTTTTGTTAGCAACATTAGTGATCTATCATTTCCAGTTAATTACTTTAGTGTGGAGTGTAAGATCAACAACTGTAAAGGACATTGGTTATCACTGTCTAAGTTCTCAGATTGTGGATCTTGTTTATATTTGATTTCATTTATATCAGTTGACAGAGGAAAGAGTTATCACTATTGCATCCTTGACTGATGAATTGTTGTAGTTTTCTTAGTGAATGATTTAAGTTCCAGAGCATTAAGTTTCTTTTGATTGCAATTAGATTTTATTTCAAGCATCCATTTACTCTTGTATTTAACATTGTACTGCAAATTAGAAAACATTACTCTTGAAACAAATTTCTCACCTCAGACTGAGTACACTCTTCAAATAAAAAATCTCACTTGGATTGATAATTAATGTAGGATAAATAGGAGCTCAAAAGACACCTTTTATACCTCAACAATGTTTCTTGGAAAAAATATAGAAAATTAGCCCATGGGCAAATATTAGCCCCTAAAATTTTCCCTGCTTTCACCTGTACCCAAATTTCCAATTTTAATGCCAAAATTTCACAAACCTTCCAGGGGTTAGAAATATTAGCAGCCTTCCTATCATAATCAATATTCCATACTAGTCTGCATGGGTGGAAGTGAGGGAATAGATGCGGTAGAAGTTGAAATGAATTAAGTGAAGGGTGAAAATTTTCTAAACTAGAGTTGCAAAACTCTGGTTATTTTTCCTGATAGAGAAATATTTAGATATGGATGTAGTAGGCACAAGTGTGTAGCTGCTATGGGGATGCCTTAAAAGCTTGAATAGGAAATTAAAAAAAAAAAGCCAAGAACAACATGCATCAAAACTAGATGAAGAAAATTGCAACAATGAAACAAAAATGATAATAGAAAGATAACCTAAAATAAGAGAACGATAACCTATAATAAGAGCAATCCTATTGTTGGAGGCATAACTAGGAGGAAAAATCAGGTCTTCTCATGTTTCTAGGCGGCAACTAGAAGAGTGGTACCTGCACCCAAATCATCCTTCTCCTAGACAACATTCATCATCTCTTCTATGATAAATGTGTACACCTGCACCCTAAGATTCTGTGCACCTTTCCATCATCTATGCAATGTTATTTCCTCTCTTTTATTTTTATTACCTGTTAGGGTCCTATATTGATAGGATTCATAATTTTGAATTGGATAAGGTTAAGCCTTGTAATATTGTAGATACCTTTGCTTTCTACAAATGTTTTCCATATTAAAAACTAAAAAAATGTAAGGAGGGTATATCCTAAAAGAAATATCAAAGGACAAAAAGAATAAGAAAAGATTAAAAAAATGAAAATATACGAACCCTAAAAACAAAAAAAAGATCATGAAAATGTGCAAGTCTAAATGCCACTACTATTTTACTTCTTTACTATCATAAATAATGGTTGTCTGCAACTTGTCATACATGCCACAACTCATGATAGTCAAACTGCTTCATATTGACTATTTCATGCTTTCAATTTTATGTTTATAGTTAGAGAATAAAATCTGACCAAACAGTTTAATCTTGGAAGATCATTAGATAGGTAGAGAAAATAAAATGAACTTATCAGTTTAATCTAAGCACTTGGATGATATAAGGTTAGAATTAGGTAGTTTACTTTTCAAAAGAAAAATGAATGATAAGGGTTTGCTAGTCTAACTGCACCCAAATCAAATGAAGAAAAAATGGTAGGGTAATTAATGGGTAAGTATAAAAAAGGTCATTGAAGTATAAAATTGATTGGATAAAAGCACATTTATCACGCTTGATTATATGTTTCAATGTGCATGAGCATTTAAGAAGGAAAAAAATATGGTTTACAAGTTCATTTAAGTAACTCCCCTTCATTCTTTTCACCCCTTTTACTTATTAATTTCCCCATCCATAAGTAAGTTCTAGTACTTAAAATCCTTCAAGTCACAAAGTTTCAGAGCATTTCTCTGACTTTTGGTAGGACCGGACCCTCGGCTTAATGACTTATGGACATCAAGTGTTAGAATTCCCTTCATAAAATTCATTTCCCTTCATTACCCTAATAAAACCCCTTTTCCTATTGATAAACTTCATTTTCCTATGAAAAGTAAAAAAAACCCCCCTGTTAAATTATATTTCACTCAAAAAACAGACAAAAGTGCTTTATCCTAAGTTTAAGTGTATGTGAAGAAAGTGCATCGATATTTTAGTGGTATGTTCACTCCACCCATTCATTTCATATTAATTTTTAGCTTAATTATATAATTCTCGATATACCTTTTCTAGGTAAGATTAATTTTCTTAGGAGATTCATCTCAAATCTAGTAGAATTAATTAGGGAATCAAATAAAATGCTAAGAAAGGAATCATCAATCAAGTGGACATTGAGGCCAAACAATCCTTCGAAGCTATTAAGGAAGCATTAACCACGACTCCAGTCCTGATTAGTCCTGACTTTAGCAAAGATTTTATTATTTTTTCATTTGCTTCAGAACACACCATTGCATTAGTCTTGCTGCAAAAGAACAATCAAGGATATGAACAAATAATAGAATTCTTTATTAAATCCTTAAGATATGCCACACTAAAATACAATATCATGGAAAAATAGGCATTGTCTTTGGTTAAAGCTATGAAATATTTTAGAGTATACTTGTTGTACTCTCACATCAGTTCCTATGTTCCAAACTTTGTAGTTAAGGACATTTTGACTTAAAATGGGCGAGGCAAATGGATTGCCACAATATTGGAATATGACATAGAGATAAATTCTACCACGCTCATCAAAGGCCAAGGTTTAGCCAAAGTGTTGGCTAAATTGAACTATCAGGTCTTTGATATCAACTTCATTAGTGCTTTGGATGATCAAGAGGAGATGGCGACTTTATAGATCAGTGAACCTTTACTTATTCACCATGGCAGGCAGATACTACATTTTTATTACTAAATTTACAAGCTCCTCCTGGACTGACAGGAGCTGAAGCTAGATTCTTAAAAATGAAGTCATTGAGATATTGTGTTATAGATAATGCAATGTTTTGGAAGGACAGTAGTGGTATTATGTTAACATGTTTATTAAAAGATGAATTTGACAATTTTTTGCAAGAGTATCATGCAGGGGACTGTGGAGGACACTTGTACTAGAAGAGTACTGCTAACAAGATTCTAAAGGCTGGTTTCTACTGGCCTACTTTGTTTGCAGATGTCAGAAAACATGTGACCTCCTATCACAAATGCCATATTTTTTAGGGAAAGAGGAAACTGTTACACTTGCCTCTTAAACCAATTTCCACTGAGATGTTATTTCAACAATGGGGGTTAGACTTCATTGGAGAAATACACCCCGCATCCTTAGCTCAACATAAGTGGATTCTAACAGCCATAGACTATTTTACCAAATGGATAGAGGCCATACCTTTTAGGTAAGCCACAGACACTTTCATAATCACCTTCCTAGAGAGTAATATCTTCTCAAGATTTTAATGTCCCTAGAAGCTCATTACTGATAATGCAGTAGCCTTTAAGTCCAAAAGAATGATAGATTTCTATAATAAATACCATATCACCCTTGGCCATTACACAATCTATTACCCTCAAGGTAATGGACTATCAGAGTCATACAACAAAATCCTGGTCAATATTATAAAAAATTTAATGGAGAATAATTAAAAATATGGAACAAGAAGTTAGTCAATGCCTTATGGGCAGATAGACTGACTACTAAGAAGTCCATTGGAACATCACCCTTTCAGCTGGTTTATGGGATGGGCACAATTTTCCCATCATCCTCAGGAGTGCCAGTCATGAAAATCCTTCAATAACTATGGGTAGAACCAAATGACATTTAAAGAAGAATAAACCAAACTATACACCTGCAATAGACCAAAGAAGAAGTGTATGTAAAATAATAGATAATCCATGAAAAAATCAAGAAAGTCTTTGATAAAAAGACTAAAGCAGATGATTTTCACATAGGAGACAAAGTCTTGAAATGGGATTCAATGAGAGAAGATAAAGGCAAGCATGGAAAATTTGATTTTCTATGGAAGGGGCCTTATGCTATTTTTGGCTAGAGAGGTAACAATGCCTTTTTCTTAAGAAACATAGATGGGTGAGATCTACCAGGAGGACCTGTTAATGGTAGGATGCTGAAGCACTACTTTTCCACTGACTTACAGTAGTTCACTATATTTCCATCATTTTACATAATATTGCAGAGTATAGATTGGATTGGATAGTAATCCTTTGAAGTTGAAGCTTGGATAGAAGGCCCTAAGCTTTAAAAGATTTATTTTCATAAGTATCAATAATGCAGATTCACAGAGTGACACTTTGCAAGGTAACTTTAGCCACAATTCAAGGGCTACTGATATCTAGAGTTCTTGACATTCACTAGGATATGCCACCCCCAAGCGGAGCCTCTGTTAGGGTCCTATAGTGATAGGATTCATAATTTTGAATTTGCTAAGTTTAAGCCTTGTAATATTGTACATACCTTTGCTTTTTGCAAACACTTTCCATATTAAAAATTAAAGAAATGTAAAGAGGATATGTCCTAAAAGAAATATCAAAGGACAAAAAGAATAAGAAAATATAAAAGAATGAAAATATATGAACCCCAAAAACAAAAAATAGATCATGAAAGTGTGCAAGTCTAAATGCCATTACTATTTTACAGCTTTGTTACAGTAAATAATGGTTGTGTGCAGCTTGTCATACATGCCACAACCCATGGTAGTCAAATTGCTTCATCTTGACTATTTCATGCTTTGAATTTTATGTTTATAGTTAGAGAATAAAATCTAACCAAACAGTTTAATCTTGGCAGATCATTAGATAAGTAGAGAAAATAAAAGGAGCTCATCAATTTAATCTAAGCCCTTGGATGATATAAGGTTAGAATTAGATAGTTTAATTTTCAAAAGAAAAATGAATGATAAGGGTCTACTAGTCTAAATGCACCCAAATAAAATGAAGAAAAAATGGTAGGTTAAGTAGAAGAAAGGTTGTTGAAGTATAAAGTTGATTGGATAAAAGCACATTTATCATGCTTGATTATATGTTTCAATGTGCATGAGCATTTAAGAAGGAAAAAGCAATTGTTTACAACCACTCATTTAAAAACTCCCCTTAATTCTTTTCACCCATTTTACTTACTAATTTCCCCATCCATAAGTAAGTTCTAGTACTTAAAATCCTTCAAGTCATAAAGTCGCAGAGCATTTCTTTGACTTTTGGTGGGACTAAACCCTCGCCTTAATGACTTATGGACATCAAGTGTTAGAATTCCCTTCATAAAATTCATTTCCCTTCATTAACCTAATAAAACCCCTTTTCCTAAGGATAAACTTCATTTTCCTGTGAAAAGTAGAAAACCCCCATGTTAAATTCTATTTCACTCAAAAAACCACAAAAGTGCTTTATCCTCAGTGTAAGTGTATGTGAATAAAGTGCATCAATATTACATTATGCTTACTGGTATGTTCACTCTGCACATTCATTTCATATTAATTTTTAACTTAATTATATAATTTCCGATACACCTTTTCCCATATATTAAATAAATCCCCTATATAAATATCCCAACCCTTAGTTTTAATATAAACTATAATTTGTGCCATATTCCTGACAAAACCAACTTAATACACCACTGCATGGTAAAGCTAATGTAATCCTGTCATTAAGCCTTGCCTGATCATTTAATCCCATGATTAAATCCTAATTAATCCAAAACTGCCAAGGATTAAAGCCCTGGGCCCCTCGGAAGCCTATGCTCATATCATTTGCGCACATCCCTCACCTTACTACCGTTCGATCAATAGTGCCCACATCCAACGGTCCATAGCCATATCGGGTTCACCCGATGTTCGACGTTACCCACCCGATAAAGTGGTTTTGCCCAGCCCCATTTTTGCTACGTGTCAAGTGCTAGCATAGACCGCGTGACCCTTCCTAAATACCGCCTCCTCCATGAAAGAGGTGCGATGGCTCAAGAAACCACCTCCCCACCAAACCCGAAAAACCGTCCACTATTCATTCATAAATTACCCACCAAAAAGTGACAGTTGCTCAATAAAAAGGCTGAGAAGTGCTTTTTTTCCCTTTTCGCTCATTTTCTGTGTAAACCTCTGCAAACCATTGCGACACCTATGAACACTCAATTCACGGATTGAACTACAATTTCACTCCTGAAGAAGCTGCAGATACACCAATCAACCTCTCAGTCTGTACCAGAGCCATTCAAAATCCTGTAGTTGCTGAGAGCACCGAATTTGTAGTTAAGTCACCAAATTCTAGTCATTTGAGGACAAATTACCAAACAACTCTTTCAATTTGAAAATTTCAGTCTTTGAAGTGTTTTAATTAAGTAAAATTAATTGAAATTACTTTAAATTTAAAAGTATGTTCCCAAACCCTTCTGAAAGCTTCCAGTTTCCTTGAAAATATCTGAATAAACCTGTATTGCCAAATTCAAATCCACAAGAATTGAATTATGGCTACCCCCATCGCCATGGATGTCAGACCTATCACAACTCCCCATTTGGACGTTGACCACCTCCCCCTGGCGGACATGGATTTTCAAATTAGAGACACAAGTGCATATGAGGTCTTGCTCAAAATTCATTGTTTGAGTAAAGACAAATATCCGAACCATTCTGATGACATTGGCCTTTGGGACTCCAATTTTCCCACATACTAGTTTCCCCAAGTACATATTTTTCCTGAAATTGTCCATATGTGCCATGCCTATTACATTCCCACCCAAAGAGCTATAATGTTCCCTGAATAAAAGGTTTTGTTCACAATTACAGCTGAATCAATTAATGAGATGTTGCAAGTCGAGTCAGGTCCAAACCTGACCTCGCTCTCCATTGGGGATTTATTAGACTTGTAAAACAAGTTGACTCCCTCAAGACTAGCCCAAATATTCCAAACTTTCATTGTAGAAGAACAACACATTCGTAAATATGCCCCTCCATATGTTTCTGCCATTTTCTCTAAAAGGGGCAAGCATATTGTGACTATGATATCATGTATTTTTGGATGTACCATAAATGAATTTTTTGATGAGCTTGTCCTAGCCTTCATGTCTATTTTCACCACAAGAAAGCCTCCTGCTACTTTGTACAATTATGGCCAATTCACAACTGAAAGGATGCATGAATAGTTTACCAGAATGCACAATGAGAGAGTATTCAAATACTCATCTGTACTTTACCATATGTTTTTGTATTATCAGTCAGACAGATTTCCCTTCACCCTCCAGAAGCTGGATACCAAAGGCCAACCCAGGTCTGTCATATTTTGGACACCACTTTTTCACAAGTATTCATCACCATACACCTATACAGACTTCATTGACTCTTTTCTCCATCCAGTCATGACCATGCTGATAGGAAGTTGTCCACTTAGAATAAGTCAAGAAATTAAAAGAGTTCTCCAATTGTCCAAACAAAGTAAAGTGGGAGATTGGTACCTTTACAAAAATCACACTGAAATAAGAATCTATGGTTGCAAGCTAGCCCATACAAACTCCCCAAATACCTCCCCATGAGGTTATTTTCTCTAGAGTATTATAGGTAGATACTGAACTCTAATGAAGTCAACTTTGTCTTAGCCAAGAAAAGAACTCAATTCAAAGTCAAAAATCAGTTAGTCCATTTCATTTGCAATTCTAGAGAAGCGGGGCAGGAAGTAGATCAAACTCTGTAACAAATAAAGTTCCAAAACAGTTTCATGTGGAGATATGACCCTCAAGGGTTATGACTAAAATTAGACAAAAGGTCAAACTGGGGCGTTACATTCATCACCCCATACAAGAGATAGAAAGATATGCTAATCAATTTGAGTGGTTGGAAAACACTCTCATAGACTGGGATAGTAAAAAGGTAAATGTTGAGAATACCTTGTGTGATTTAGAAATATAGCTTGATGAAAGCTCATTCCTATAGGTACCACATCAAGAGGAAACCACGAGTACCCCTGCTTTTTTGCAGACTCCTTAGAATGAGGAAAAGAATCCCAAAAGGAACAGAGAGGGAGCCTCCAGTTCAGATATGGACACTTCAAATGTGCAGTATGAAGCCAACCAGAGAAAAAGACTAAGGCTCAATCCTGTTTCAGAACAGGAAGACACAAAAGGCTCAGTAGAATTAACTAATACTGAGTTAGACATGAGCAAGGGCACAGCTCCATCTAGAGAAACACAGGAGCCATCTACATCACATACTCAAATGTTAGAAAGGTAGCTCAGTGTAGAAGTCTCTTCATTTAACAGGCCTGCTCATAAAGATAAGGACATAAAGGACAAGTTCAAGGAAATCAAGATGAGAAATGATAAACTGAAGGCACAGTCTTATGCATAGTATCTCAAGCTTACACCTACTAATCAAACCAGGTTGATGTTAGCTTTTGACATCAAGGAAGGAAAAATGCAAAAGTCTTTCATAAAGCCAACCGTATAGCAACCAATGACGTCAACAGATTTCAAGAAGATCAATTTCGAGGTATTAGCAAGGGACATTCATCCCATTAACCAGAGTGAATTTCACAAAGATGCTGGAGAAATGATTTACTCCACCCTTACAGGAAAATCCATAGCTTCCCATTAGTTGCAGAATTCATTGAACAAAATATCAACCCAATATCAGTTGGAAAAGGCCTCCTCATATCCCAAGGATACCAGAATCAAGTCTTTGGGAAGACTTAGTGATTGAATTGGGACATGATCCCAAAGATATCAAAGACACTAAACAACTGATCCAGAAAAATAATGATGACATTGGAGCACTCAAAAAGAAATTGAGGATACCTTAGCTGCAGCATCCCCAGACACAAGAAGTATTGGAAAATCAAACAAGGCATGATGAGTTGATGGACTTAGTCCTCAAAATAAATGATCAGTAATGGGAGATAGAGAAGCAATTGGATAGTTTAATCCAATTGAAGCAAAGTGATCTTGGCACTACATCAATGAATGTCATCCAAGCAGTCTCAGTGGTTGTTCCTTCCACATTGGCAGCCTCATTGACTCCCACAGCTCCTATGGCCACAACACAATAGGTTTCAACAAAGTCTACATCAACAACATGTAAATCATTGTAAGAAGCAGCAAAGTTAGTTAAAGCTATGGAAAAAATGTCCATACAGACTATAGAGATAAATAAGTTGAAAGAAAAGGCGACAAGCTTG
This sequence comes from Pinus tabuliformis, assembly GCA_031772625.1. Taxonomy (NCBI): domain Eukaryota; kingdom Viridiplantae; phylum Streptophyta; class Pinopsida; order Pinales; family Pinaceae; genus Pinus; species Pinus tabuliformis. The sequence continues at coordinate 285,762,388 of CM062815.1, forward strand.
GAGACTGATTACAATATTGCCAAAATCATGCACAAAGAAGAAGTGAAAAAAGCTGTCAGGATGAGTGAGAGATTAAAACCATGGAAAAGGACCTAACACTAAAAGAACCCCTTGGGTATGCTAAGGAAATACTATGGGCAAATATCATTAACTCTGTCAATGATATTTGGCCATCTATTCAGGTGATTTTGGAACAGATAGATTTAATAAAGGTTGTTGTAGAGGCCATCCAAAGAGTAAAAGAAGAATTGGGAGAAATTCCAGAAGAGGCTACCAGAATCATCAAATTCCTTAACAGTAATAATAAGTATGAGCTTCAAGAATTGGAAATATAGGACAAAACAGAGACAATTCTGGAGGTGAGAAAGGTCCTCTCCAAGAGAAACTCAATGCTAAACTTGGAGGAAAACCATGAAAATATGCAAGTAGCCATTGACAGATTTATGGCTAAATTTCAAATTTTCAGAGAGAAAGGGTTACCTACTCCCTTAGTGATAAATGACAAACTCATTACACAACATGATTATAAAAGAAAAATTAGAGAGCTAGCAAAAATCAAGGCATTGCCAACAGGGAAAGTACTCTACCAGACATTTGAAAACTTGTTTTACCTTCAGCATGAGCTAAAACACTTGTTTATAAATAAGCCTAATTTTTCCAAGTATACTGAGGCAGATGAAATATATAAGAGGATGCTAAAAATCCAATTACCTGATGCTGAAGCATCAAAGAAATTAATTTACTTACTGTAAGAAATATGCACTGCAAAGGTTAATGTAGAGTAAAAGTAAAACAACCAGGTAAAAGGATGAAGACAGATCAGCAGAGTTAAAGTGTATCAAATGAAAGCCTAAAGTAAATGAAGCTTCTAGCATGAAAGATCAAACCAAAAAGCAGCATAAAGGGCTAAAATCAAACCATAAAAGCCAGCAGTACCAAAATAAAAGGGACAACATGAAGAAGTTCAATAGTTGTCTCTATCTTCTTGCAAGAATATATATATATTTTTTCCCTAGATTAAATATCAAATTAGTTTGAAATATTTTTTAATAATTTTTTGTATAAAAACTTCCCAGTTCAAAGTATGTAGGGTGGATTCTATTAGACATTTCTATATACCTTTTGATCAAGAAGAGCCAGAAGTTTATTGTTTCAGTTGATGAGTCAACAAGTTGGATTGATTAATGAAGATCAGACTATTCCAAGGATTCATGTGTTGAATGATTTTTAGACAAGTATTTTCATGTGCTTTTGTCATTTTCTCAAAGTTATTCCTAATCTTATATGTGTTTCAATCTAAATTCTATAACTAGAATGATACTTGTGAACTTGTTTAAATCATACTCTTTTTTAATAGTTAAGAATTTGAATGTTTTCTTCTGATATTTAAATTAAAAATTCTTAATTGCTCTTTGGTTTAGATTGATTTCATAAATAATCCAGGTTAAAGGATTATTAACTACCATTTCATTTCGATTACCCCTTCCTTCCTCATTCATTATCCGGGTATGAGAACCCTTAACTTCTCTCTCACCTCGAGTGAAACCCTTCCACCCCTCTATCTCAAACATTCTGGAATACACTCTGCTATCTTGTCCTTGGAACATCCCCTTCAGTGAGTTTGTCCAGCCTTGTTTCCTTATCAGTTGACTCCATATCCCAATGGTCTGAAAGGCATAAATTTATCCATCTGTTTAAGAGATCCCACCACCCAATTTCAAACAAAACTAAAACCCCCTGAACAATCATAGCTAGCCTAAAAAATCTTAACTAAATCAAAGTTAAAACTTAAAGAGAGAGCCCTCTCTGAGCATCAAGAAGGCTAGGTTGTAATCTCCAAAAGTGGATAGTGGTTACCTTTTATTTTTCCTTCTTATTACTTCAAAAGAATTATCAGAGTGATAACATTACCAACATTAATCAACTTGGATATGGTAGTGAAGAACCAATTGTGCTGCATATGTGGTGGCTTCCAAGTGGAAGGGGTCATCACTTGGAGTAATCACTTCAAGTATTTTGGTAGGCTCATATATTCCCTTTTCCTATGATGAAACCAAAATTCGAGCATGCTTGTTACACAGGATGTATGTGTATAGTATTGAAAATAATTTAAAGAATATTTAACTTGTCAAATCCTAGAATATATAAATGTTTATTCTAAAGCAAAAAATATGTTTGCTACATTATGAGAATTTTCTAATATATTCACATGATGAAGTGTGGACGATATGGATTTTAAAAATAGTACTTGCATAAAGTTCTTATTCTAGAATACTTAACTACAGTTCAACGTCTCAACACAGTTGGGCATATACATAATTTGTTTACCAAAAACATAAAATGAACATTTCAACCATTTAGTTTATATGTGAACAAAGGAATTAGAAATGGTAGGACTTACTTGCCCATTATTGCAGAAGAACCTAGAATTATGTTAGAACTTCAAAAAAAGAATACCATCAATGGAGCAAGGAAATTCATTTAAAATAGGTACACATTCACCCATGCAAATAGGATTGTATCTAGAGAAAAGGAAAATCTCGAAATGAAGTAATGGGAAAACTAGATAAAAATTTATACATCAATGAGGATGAATTGAAAATTTGAAGCAATAAAAACCAATCTAAATAGTAGAAGCATCTGGAAATGGACTACTGTCACCCAATTGAATGACGTGTTTTCTTTCAAAAAGCACCAGTTGTTTTCCTCAAAGCAGAAAAGAAACCACCCATTGGTTTATCCTTCCTCCCCTTATTTTGCCCCTCATCTCCAACCTACAAAACACAAATTAAACATGGGTGGGGCAAGGAATGACTAAACAGTTTACCCCCAGGACAGGAAAGCAACCTGCTATGAGAGCCCAGATAGAATATTTGGTGTTCAGCTTTGATAACTAGATAGGAGTTCAACCCAGAAAGGAGTTTTTCTAATCCTTAGCAGGCAGGAACATAAGTCAGAACATAGATAGGCTCATGTGCCTTCATCCTCGACCCGTTCAGGAGGTTAAGACAACATCAACTTCCCATGTCATTGAATTGGCCATGTCTTCGGCCTCTCCCCCATAATAAAGAAACATTGAGGCTCACTCATGCACACATATGATCATGATTGCATACTGGTTATGCACTTAGTTGCATTAACTCATGTCCCAGGTACTCTCTTATTGAAGGATCAACAAGTCGTTTTTTAGAAGTCTAACAAGAGGATTTACCAACCGTCTATTATGAGTTCAGGGACAAGTGAATAAGCCTTTGAATTAATCATTTTTCGTAATGAGCCTTCACACTCTGACGCCATCACTCTGACACCAAGAGCTTCAAATCAACTCTACAAAAATATGAACTAGCTCAAATTCAAAGTTAAAGTCCATTGAGTCATTAAAGTGCTTTTTAAGCATAATGCATGGAATATAAAAAATATAAGGCATAGACGGACCATGTGCATGGGCGTATTTGGTCCACATGCTTCCGTCTCCATAACATAGCATGCACACCTGAACAATGCCACTTAATGAAGTGCCTTCGTCTCCATAAAATAGCATGCACACCTGACCCACGCCACTTATTGAAGTATCACACTAATATTTCTATATGGGGGCAGATGGGAAACAAATAAATAACATGTTATTGGTATTTAATTAAGCGGTGGTTGTATATTCCCGCCGTTCGATTTTGCCAAGGCCAAAATCGAATGGTGGTCATATACAGCCACCGCTCAATACAACCTAATAGCATGTTATTTATTTGTTGCCGGGGCAGATTGCACTATATGTGGATCTAAGTTAAATTGGACTATTGGATCTCCCTCAAGTTCTATGATGCACGAATGCCCTAACTGTAATTTGTGTGCCCTGTCAAAGATACTTTTGTGTCCCCTGCAAGATATACATCAATTCCTTGCTTAGGAGGTCTCCAAGACATTGCGCTTTGGATTTCATTCCATTCTCAGATGCACAGTTGCTCTCATTCCAAAGGACAATCTGAAACTTACACACAAATTCAATCTCAGGCCCATTTTCAATCTCATACTTAAGCAGGATGAAATTAAGGTTCATTTTCAAGTTGTTGTTCACAATATGATGGTCGAGCTCATGTTACAGCTCAAGGCCAAGAACAACTGCCTTGCCACTCGTAATGTTTTACTTCATATTTAGGTAAGGCGCTGGACCTTTTTGGTATGCAGTCGCCGAGTTGGAGAGGGTAATGCCTGCAACATTCCATGGTGGCTTGTTGTGTTTAGCTATCTTTTGGAGGCTGGTGACGCAGACCAAGGGGTCACCAAGGTTTAGTTTTTGTGCAAATGACACTAGCAGTAAAGCATAGATACTTCCCATTTGGAATTTTATAAGGTGGGAAACCATGGGCCTCCTAAGAGCATTGTTGTAGTTTTTGCTTGTACATCTCAAATAATCAAATTTCAGACCACAGGGTTAAGGAATGGATGTGATGTATTCACTCATTCCAAATTAATACATAAAATTAGGTGCAAAACTATGGTACAGTCGTTATAGAAATTTTAGGATAGGTACTTATGCTTTATTTTGGCAAACTCACAAAGCTTCACCCTTAAGACATTTGTATTCATAATCTTTCATTTGTATGCACTTTTTGCATCTATTAACATAATTTTGCAGCAAAATTTTGCATTTTGTACAAGCATCACCCACCCCGGTTGTATCTCAAATATGGTTTGGCCACCATTACGAACCCGCCACCAAAATTGTGTTCCCTTACGCTGCAAGGCCTACCTTCAATATAAAAAAAGGAGTTTCCCCCTCTTCTTGTGCCACCACATAGGTGTGGTGCACAACTGCCCTCCCCTACTTCTATCTTTGGAGCACCATTTATAATCACTTCTATCCTTGGTGCACACAGATTCATTTCACAGAAAGCACCAACTTAAATCCATTTCACAAAAAACACCAACTTCAAGTATGGCATAGCCACCACTGCCCCCACCACCATAGAGCCTACCCTACATGGCATTCCTCGACGTACTTGACTTGATCAAATTGATAAATGACCTCATTATGCAGCGCGACTGTTCTCCCTGCTATGGGTAGCAGTAGTGTCCATTAAAATTTCTACATCGTCCATCAAATCACAAATGGTTAATAGAAAGGAAATTATGTTATATACCATATATCCCACACCTTTGGGACGGGGGATCTTGGGGGATAGGTTGACCAATTACAGAACTGTATGCTTCTGGCTGATAAGAGCTTCTTTTGAATTACACCTTACGCACCTACAGGGTGCAATTTTTCTTTGTACTGGGCGTAAATTAGAGAACAATGTCGTAGGGAAGTGGTCGACCCAGAAGATGTGAAGAACTAGACTTAAGATGTGGAGAACTGGACTTGCGACATGAGGTAAAATGGCAGTGGCTTGATGTGGGATGGTGTGAAGATGTGGCCTGAGGAAAATAACAATGGTAGTATGTGGCAAGATGCAGTATAGCAAGAACATGTGGCATCAGAGAAAACAGTAATGGAAAATGGTAGTGTTAGGGAAATAATGAATACACATGGGAAACAAAAAAACTTTGGATACAGAAGCGGAAACGAAAAACTTTGGATACTATGGATACGTAAATTTCGCTGGAGGAACGAAAAGCCTTGGATACAAAAATTTGGTTGGAGGAGCTAAAAACCTTGGATATGTTATGGATTGAAAACTTTGTTTTTGTTGGATGAAGAAAAACTTTGGGTAAAATAACCTTAGTACATTGTAATGTTACCTCGATGCACATGGCGTCTCCAATAAGAGTTCTATTACAAAAGTTTGGTTAAATTTTCTTGAAACTATATGGCTACCCAAAAAGTTTGGTTAAAATTTTTGTAAGATAGTTAATCAACCCAAATTAATATGAATTTAGCGATCTATCGATCACTATAGTTCCTGCGATGTTGTAGGTAGGGGCTAATAACTTGTCAATGTTAGTTTTCCAAATTCGACCTTTCCTTCTTCACATAGGATCGCAAAGTAAATTGTCTTTGATTTTGTGAAAATCAAGGTGACATCTGCCCTACCCTAGTTAACTTGAATATAATTAACCTACAACTACCCTAATAGAATCCCTTTTCTTTCCACTTGAAATGATCTTCATCCTTTCTTGGTCATCCAGGGAGTGCTTCTTCTCTTACTTAGAAGAGGAAATGGCCCAACTCTATGGTTTTATGGCTATCGATAGGAACTCATGCTAACTTTGAACCTATGATTTTCATTCTTTACAATTATAAATAACCATTATATGTTTCCATACATTCTAAGTTCTTTTTAAGATTTTTATCATGCAACGGAGAATTTTGTTATTTCTAATAATACCATAACTTTATTACAACGTGTAATCCTACTGTTCATACATACATAATACATATATTCCTACTATAACAAACATTCCTTTGCTTTGCTAATTTATATTTAGTCTAGTTAACAAATGTAAATATTCAAATACTGCAGAAATAGGTTTAGTATTCACATTGTCTAAACACAGATACTTATATGTTTCCTAGAAGTACTCAAATTCCACAGGACTATCTCTGTTCCTCCCAACCTTGAGGTAGGAAATGACGTCCTTTCCTCCTCCCGTGCTTTCACTCCAGAACAGTTAACAACAATTAAGAAATCAATTAGTCATTAAACCTCAAGATTTTCATCTAGTCTAATGCTTTCTTGTATGGGAATTCTCCACTGGTCCTTGTCTAGCTCTGGATCTACTCCTAGGCAGCATCCCAGCAAAATATAGTATAGCTTCTTTTTTCATTCTTGGCACTTTTCCTGAACAATGGAGAAATTGAACTCCACCCTTCCCACTAAGATTTTCTTTTATCTCTAGAGAATGAGAGTAACTGTTGTAACTGTCTCGATGGTTAAGTTCATTTCAGATTCCCCTGAGGAGTTTTCAAGATTTCATAAGCAAATTTAATAAAACTTTCATTAGCTTCCACGATCTCAATTACCATAGTCTTAAGTAAAACTGTAAATTAATTATATCAATAATTTAGTGCCTTTCAGGGTGTTACACCTTCCCCACCTTTCCGACACACCGTCCTCGGTGTTTCTCCTGACTCATAAAATAATCTGGTTATGCTTTCCGCATAAGGCATTTCTCTTCCTATGTAGCTTCCTCTATGCTAAAATGCCTCCACTACACTCTAACCTGTGTGATAGCTCGCTTCTGCAATGTGGCTTCTCTCTTATTGAGAATGTGCAGAGGTTCTACCAATAACTCTCTATCTGGTTCGACCTGTTAGCACACTAGATTTGATATTAATTTATATAATTTCCAATCCAATATAACTCATTTTAGAAACTAATTCATACTTGTATATGTTGTGAGTTAATAGTCTATCAAGAACCATACACATACTTCATTAACAAAGAGACATGAAATACATTATATACTCTGATATTGCTTGGAAGGGCAATCTGATAGGCTAATGGTCTTATCGTTTCCAAAACCTGAAAAGATCCACAATAGTAGGGTGCTAATTTTGCACAACTACCCCACTGTAGGGTACTCTTCTTGGGTTTAATTCTATTAGGTCATTATAATACTAGTTATTACCCCATTACTATGGTATTTGTATCCCTTATTAATATTTTTGTGCCCCTATTGTCCCCATATTGTTATTACTATGCCCCATAGAATCCCTCTATTGTTATTTTTGTGCCATTATATTTTTATTGTTAGGTCAGCTGGGTTATATTGTGAATCCTTAGATTCCTATATATAGAAAGGAGGTTTTTTCATTTGAATCATCAAGGAATCATTCATTTGTGTAATGTAAAGGAGGTTTCCCCCTCAAAGAGGTTGAATTCTAAGGCGTTGATCTATATTTTCTATCCTTTTGTGAGATGGTTTCATAACATTTGGTATCAGAGCTTTTGGATTCTAAGGTTTTGTTGCTCCAAATAGGTCATTGTGGTATTTTCGCTATAACTTTTTTTCTACGACATTTCAAAAGCAAAAAAAAACCAATTTGAGAGAAATCGCACTGAACCTCAGGTCTGAATTTCAGATCTTTTTGCACTGTATTTGCAAAGATATGATCTAAGGAAGTTGGTCTTTTTGCAAACTCCTGAATTACATTCCAAACAGGTGACCTGGGGAAAATCATCATAACTTTCTCTCTGAGCATCAGATTGAAATTTCGTTAGAAGGTACAGGTAGTTTCTTGTGTATATTTTTCAGAGCCAAAGGTCGAAACAGGGACACGTGGCATGTCGTACAAGTTCGCTCTATTGAACTAGTCTATAATCAGGTCACTGTGGGGTATTTGGTATAACTATTCATTGGGGAATCCAATTTGGATCAAACTGGTGGCATTGGAAAGAGGACACAGAGGGCTACTACAAGTCGCAATTTCAAAATTGGATGATTTGAAATTACAGAGATACATCAGAGGCAATATCAAGCTCCTACAAAGTGAAAAAAGGTGTGTAGATTTTTTTTAAATTCTTGCTTAAGCTTGGTTTGAAAAATTATTTTGAAGGAATTCAAAGGGCATAGTAGAGCATTATTATCGGTATCTGATGCCCCGAGGAAAGAAAATGCAAACACCTAGTAAGAAACTTGAAAGCTATAGCATGACTCATGAAGAAGAGGAAGAAATGCTACATGATATATCAAAATTACAAGACCAGGTGCAACAAATGTCACTCTCACAAAAGGATAATATCCAACATGATATTCACCTTTGGGAACCTGGTTCATTAGAGAAGGCATTCTTGTTAGCAAGAAAAATGGAAAACAAAATTATGGCAACCAGGAAGCATACCACTCACAACTATAAAGATGGAAGTGTTGTTGGCCCTAGTCTTCCACAACCTATAAGGTTGAGATGACAACAACTGGAAGAAAAATGAGAAAAAGGGCTTTGTTATAGTTGTGATACCAAATACACTAAAGGTTATAAGTGTGCTGAAAAGAAATTATTCTACATAGATTGTGAAGAGGAAGAAGAAAAGGAGCAGGAAAGGTCAAAAGAAGAGGATATACTCCAGGAACAAAGCCTAGATAAAGAAGAAATGAATCCGACCATATCTTGTAATGCATTGGCTGGAATTACCACTCCTCAACCATCAAGATATAAGGACAAATCAAGAAGAAAAAGGTAATAGTGTTGATTGATTCAGGAAGTTCACACAATTTTATTCATTGTAAGGTAGCAAAAGAATTGAATTGCTTCCTATATCCAGCACAGAGTGTCAAGTGATGGTTGCAAATGGAGGAACAATAAATTGCTCTAGAAAGTGCCATAATATCAAGCTATCCATGGGAGAATATGTATTGACTAGCCCAATGCTTTCCATTCCAATGGGAGGTGCTCATGTTGTACTAGGAGTCCAATGGCTACAATCCTTGGGTACAATAGCTTTTAATTTTCAAGAACTTTTCATGAAATTTTCAGTGGAAGGAAAAGAAGTTGAATTAAGGGGTATTGCAGGGTAACCAGGAAATATAATTAGCTCTAACATGATGAAAAAGCTTCTAAAAATGGAATAAAGAGGTGTAATTGCACAATTATGTTTGCTAGATGTTTCCACATCAAAATCATCTATTTCTCCAGATCTCCAAAAAGTCTTGGACAATCTTTCCAAGGTATTTGAGACTCCCAAAGGTCTCCCACCTATTCGTGATCATGATCATGCTATTCATCTGATTCCAGGAAGTGTTCCTCCAAACATTAGGCTGTACAGATATCCCTATGCCCAAAAGAGTGAAATTGAACGTATGGTTGCAGAAATGCTAGAGGTTGGTATAATTCAACCTAGTCAAAGTTCTTTCTCTACTCCAGTAGTATTGGTGCACAAGAAGGATGGATCATGGTGCATGTGTCTGGATTATAGGCAGGTCAACAAGCTCACTATTAAAGATAAGTTTCCCATTCCCGTCATTGATGAATTATTGGATGAATTGCATGGATCAATTTACTTCACTAAGTTGGATCTTCATTCAGGATATCATCAAATCAGGATGAAAACTGAAAACATTCTGAAAACATCATTTAGAACTCATGAGGGTCATTATGAATTTTTGGTCATGCCTTTTGGCCTTACCAATGCACCTTCTACATTTCAAGGTTTGATGAATTCCATTTTCAAACCGTTCCTTAGAAAATTTGTGTGAGTATTTTTTGATGATATACTAATCTACAGCAAGTCTTGGAAGGTTCATGTTGAACATGTTGACAGGGTGCTACAACTATTGGAGGAGAAACAATTATATGCAAAAAGATCTAAATGTTTTTTTGGAGTAAAAGAGGTGGAATATCTAGGTCATATTGTATCTCATGAAGGAGTTAAGGTAGACCCTAGCAAAATTAAAGCCATTAAGGATTAGAAAATCCACACATCCATAAAGCATCTGCGAGGATTTCTCGGGTTGACATGGTATTATCGCAAGTTTGTTAAGAATTATGGGATAATAGCAGCACCTCTAACAACATTATTGAAGAAAGATGCATTTCCATGGACTCCAGAAGAAACAAAGGCCTTCGAACATCTTAAAGAGGCAATGTGTCAAGCATCGGTCTTAGCTACACTGGACTTCACAAAAACCTTTATTGTGGAATGTGATGCTTCAGGAAATCGAATTGGTGTTATTTTAATGCAAGATGAAAGAACCATTGCTTTTGAAAGTCGTCCAATCAAGGGAAAGTTTTTACACAAAGCTATTTATGAGAAGAAAATGTTGGCAATACTACACGCACTTAAGAAATGGCGACCCTACCTAATGGGAAAGAACTTCAAGAAAAAAACGGATCATGATAGCCTTAAATTCTTTTTAGTACAAAGATTATCCTCTGAAGAGCAACAAAAGTGGGTAACAAAGATGTTGGGTTATGACTTTGAAATCATCTACAAAAAAGGGAAGCAAAATGTGGTGGCAGATGCACTCTCAAGAAAGGATGAGGATGTGGAAGCATTGTTGTGCGCCATTTCTATTATCCAACCAGATTGGATAAACGAAGCAAGGGAGGAATGGAAGAATGATGAAGAAGTGTGGGCACTTATTTGAAAGTTACAAAAAGATTCCAGTACATCTGATACATTTAGCTAGAAAAATGATTCATTATGGTACAAAGATCACTTATAACTTTGTAAGAACTCTCATCTCAAGCAAAAGATTCTTATGGAATTGCACACTTCTCCTTTAGGAGGGCACTCAGGATTTTTAGAAACTTACCATAGGGTTAAGAAGGAATTTTTTTGGGATGGCCTTAAATCGGATATTCAAAAGTTTGTGGCGGAATGTTCGGTTTGCCAAGAAAATAAAGTTGAAACAATTAAGACACTGGGTCTATTACAACCTTTATCCATTCCAAGCCAACATTGGGAGGAGGTTTCAATGGATTTTATCACACGTTTACCCAAGTCTGAGGGAATGAGTGTCATCATGGTGGTAGTTGACAGACTTACCAAGTATGCACACTTTTGTGCATTATCACATCCATTTAAAGCCAATACAGCTTCTACTGCATTTATGGAAACAATTCAAAAGCTACATGGAAACCCAAAGATTATTGTAAGTGACAGAGATCCCATTTTCACTGGAAATTTTTGGATAGAATTATTTTCTTGTCTCAGTATTGAGTTAGCTCATAGCTCATCTTATTATCCTCAATCTGATGGGCAAACTGAGATAGTAAACAAATGTTTGGAAGGATATCTTCGTTGCTTTGTATCTGATTAACAGAAACAATGGGTCAAATGGTTGCCTCTGGCTAAATGGTGGTATAACACATCCTTCCATAAGACAACAAAAATGACCCCATTTATGGCACTTTATGGATATCAGCCACCATCTATCACATCATATTTAAAAGAAAATTCTAAGGTTCAAGTAGTGGAACATCACATCGAGCATCAACAACAAGTCCTCCAACTCTTAAAGGATAACCTCGTGTTGGCGCATAATAGAATGAAACAACGCACAGATCAACATTGCAGCGAAAGAAGTTTTGATGTAGGTGATTGGGTATTCCTATGGCTACAACCATATAAGAAAATGTCCCTTAAGCAAGCTAAGAAGGATAATAAATTATCACCAAAGTATTATGGTTTGTACAAGGTGTTGCAAAATATTGGTACTATGGCATATAAATTGGAGCTTCCTGTAGCTTCTTGAGTGCACCCAGTTTTCCATGTTTCATGTTTAAAGAAGGTTATAGGCGACAAGCTCCCAGTTCAAACAATATTGCCAGAACTTGATGTGGAAGGAAAAATTATATTGGAACCAGAAGCAGTCACAAAAACAATAACTCGACAACTACAAAATCGATCAATTTCAGAGTATCTCATCAAATGGAAGAACTTATCTGCTGAAGATTCCACATGGGAGGATGAGAATTTTATATAGAAGCATCCAAAACTACTCAAGTGTTGAGGACAACACTTTTTTGAAGGAGAGGGGCATGTTAGGTCCCTATAATACTAGTGACTACCCCATTACTATGGTAGTTGTATCCCTTATTAATATTGTTGTGCCCTTATTGTCCCCATATTGTTATTACTGTGCCCCATAGAATCCCTCTATTGTTATTTTTGTGCCTTTATATTATTATTGTTAGGTCAGCTAGGTTATATTGTGACTCCTTAGACTCCTATATATAGAAAGGAGGTTTTGTAATTTGAATCATCAAGAAATCATTCATTTGTGTAATGTCAAGGAGGTTGCCCCCTCGAAGGGGCTGAATTCTAGGGCGTTGATCTATCTTTTCTATCCTTTTGTGAGCTAGTTTCATAACAAATTCAAATGTAAGCATGGTCACCTATTTGAAATTCCTTATCAGTTCTTATTTTATGAGTTACTAACATGAGCTCTCATCAAGGGCTAGCCTACCATGATCATAAGGAAGCAGTGAAGTGGCATTCCCACTATGGCTACCACATCAGGGTTATGATCCAAGAGGCACATCAGAAAAATAAAAAAGTCCTTGGAACAGGAGGTCTCATCACGTGCCGGCCTGCCCACCTTTCACTCCTACCTGGTGAATGGCATTGTGATTCATATGGTTACCAAGCCAGCACAATGACCTCCATTCTGACATCACAAAGCACTTTCCTAGGCATACATAAAGGATTATGGTTCCAAGGGTGAAAAAGCAACTTTGTCAAGATTATGAACACCTGTGGGCAGCAAAGCTCTGCTGATGGTATTGAAGTCATATTTTTCACACATCAATAGTCATTATAAACCCTTTTCTTATATCTTTATCTTGATTTCAAATTAGATTATGCTTTAAAATCCTTTCGAACCTCTTACACATGAAATATTGTTTGAAAACCAATCATAATGGTTAAAGTGGATAATGACTGCATAAGCATTTTTACTTACGACAATTGTCCTCTTCCCTATTTTTTGTATCATTTCATAGCATTTCCATATCTATTTTTGATTTTCATCATAAGCCTCAATTTTAGTAATTCACTACATTTTGCAATCATGTCATGGATATATATGCCTTTCCTTTTCTTCTGTATGGTTGTCATCCAAAAGGTTACTCCTCCATTTTCTGGTAGAGGACGACCTATAATATTTCAGGGGGGCACAGGTGATCTCCAAAATACACTGGTAGACGTGTCAATTCCTTATTTGGGGGTACTGCGACTCCATCAGATCTTAGAAATAGCAAGTTTAATGGTATTGATATTTTCCAATTTAAACAGATGTGTTGTTCCATTGTCCTTTCTGTGTTTTGAAAAAAATTAACAGTGTGCTAAGCTTAGACGAAATGGGAGGCAGAGCAATACGCAACAAACCGTAGGTGCTAATAATTTCCAATGCTACACATGAAATTCTAGAGAGAGAAGGATGGATTGCCTTCCTGACCCGACTACAACAGTCCCATGAAACGGTGGCCATCGAATTTCTGCTGAATTTGTAGGAAGACCGTTCCATGGTGAGGGGAAGGCAAATAATAGTAACAGATGCGGTAATTGCTGAAGTATCTGGACTACCAACTGTTGGACCAATATGGACCTAGAAAAAAGTGAGACTTCAAGAGGCTATACCTATCTTTCAAGATGAAGGACAAAACCTTACCGTCAAAGGAAAAGGAGTCCTGCCTACAACCTTAGGAGAACCATGGGCAGAATTAGCGAGAATAGTACAAAGCTACATCACATGCGATGGGAGAAAGGATGTGGTAAGACCAAGCCATCTCAAATTATTAGCAGTATTAAGACATAAATGTGCTGTAAATTTGCCTGCATATTTAATTTTTTTATTGCATGACACTGCTTAGAGCATAAGCAAATCACGTCATACAGAAATGGTAGTAAGTAATCATGGTTTAACTCGATTAATAGTCAATTATAGTCTTTCTCAACAACAGTCTAATTGGGAAGAATTTGTATTTTCAATAGATGGGGGATTGGCCTTACCAGCCCTGAAGAGAAAAAGAACCACCAGCACATCAACTAGACCGCAGAAACACAGACAGTCCCTCAGATTGAGGAGAAGCAGGGGAATGTTGGGAAATCTCCAAGATAACAGTAGCCAACCCTTAGAAATATAGCACTCCGAGGATGAGCAACCCCCACAACTCAAAGGAGGGGAAAACGTGGATGAAGAGTTGGAAGAGGAATTGGAGGAAGAAACTGAGCGCTCTGGTGCAAGTCCACTACAAAGTCCATTGCAGGAAGGCGAATTAGACCAAATTTTGGCCAATATGGGTGAGTATATTCAACCACAGAGCCCACTCAACCTCAATATTGAGGCAGGGAAATCATAGGAACATTTTGCTCACAGTAAGAGTGCACCTGAGGAGATGAATGACAAGGAAGAAGAAGAAGCACAACCACATGAACACTCTACTCACAGTAAGAGTGCATCTGAGGAGATGAATGATGAGGAAGAAGAAGAATCACAGTCACATGAAAACTCTACTCATAGTAAGAGTGCATCCGAGGAAATGCATGACGAGGAAGAAGAAGAAGCAGAAGCCACTCGAGAAGTGGCAGATCAAACTAGGGTTACCTCCCCTGAGGAACCTAATCGGGATGAGAAGAACACTGAGGAAGTGTTCCAAACAGAAAATATGGAAACAAGCCAAGGCAAGGGCACAGCCCTTGAAGAACAAAACCCAACTAATCAGCCAAGTTCAGTCAAGGAAACAACCGTTCCTCCCAAGAAAAATAAGAAGAAGATGAATGAAATCAAGAGTCTGTGAAAGGAACAACAAAGGCTACTAAATGTAATAAAACAACTCAGATAGTAGATAAGGGCCCTAAAAATGGGGAAAATCTCAAAAAGAACCCCAAGAACAAGAGATGCAGCCACCTGAACGAAACCCCATAAAATAAAGGCCACGGGGACTCAAACTGAGCCCATATCCATTCAGGATAGCAAGGAACAACATGTGCCTATTACAAATGCAGTGGTCCAAACAGAAGATATACCAGTCTGTAATAAGGATGTCAAAACAGAGGCACTGTCCTCTAGCATCACGACTGACCAAACAATTTATGATAAAGGGACATAGATTGTAGGAAGCAGATGTTGCAATAAGAAGATCCAGGTAGATCTTCAACCCAAAAGTGTTTCAACGGACAATGATCCTAGGGTAGTAAAACTCCAAGAGGATCTAGCATAGGCTCAACAGATTATAGAAAAGCTCATAGAAGAGACTATTCCTCAGGAAAAATATCAAACGTTACAGTAGCAAGTAAATAATATCAATGCATCAGAGAGTGAGGCCTTCGCTAAATGCCAGAGGGTAGAGGAAAAAGTTGAAAAGGTAACAAATAGACTAAAAATAGTAAGGAGTCAAATGGATATTCTCTGTTCTCTATATACAGATGTCCTAGCATGTATGGCCCCTGCAAAAAATTATGCTTTTTCTTTATTAGAAAGATATTTACAATTAAAAATTAAAGTTGTTAAGGCAGGGAAACCTATAGAATTGAAAATTGTTGATGATTTTATAAATTGTGAGAAACACTATGGAGTCAAAGTTCAATGTTTACTCTATGAATTTTATTTACATAATTTTATCTTGGAAGTGAAAATGGAGAAGAATCCCAGTCCTTTTGTGGGAGATATCCAGTTTCAAGAATTCATTTGGATTGATGCCAACCAGTTAAAGTGGCTCAAGGCCCATAACACCTTTCAGAGATAGGAAAATGGGTTAGAACTTTTGGTTAGGGGTGATCTGACAAACCCATTACAACTGTGGATTAAGCATAAAAGCCTAATGAAAAAGGAGGGTGTGATCCAGACATTGGGACTCATGCACAAAGACATCGTCGAGCAAGGGGTAGAATATTTCCTGTCTATCAATGACCATGCCATAGCAACAACTAAATTCCGATGGAGGACTTCTAATCAAAATATTATGGACAAAGAGCCATTCAATTACAAAAATTTTAAGTTAGCTTCTGATTGCCTCGTTACCTATGGTAACCTCATCTTGAGGGAAGGACCGTATTGACTAGGTTGTAGATTTCAAAGCCCTATTATCTGGTATCCTGCAGCAGAATATAAGGCCATCTATGAATTACTTGAAGGGCAAACAGGGTGCATTTTTGAATTTTTAGCTACACATCATGGTTTTAGACCACTTCATGAAAATCCCTCTCCAACCTATTCCCTAACTGCCTTGCATGTAAATTACATGGTTTTCATGAGGGCATGAAAAAGGGTAAGCAGGGGGGTGTGTTGAGTGATGGAAAAGGTATGCATTTTCCATTTATTTCTTTATCTTTTCCTTTGAATCATAACTCCTTTACATTCTAAAATGGTAATATGTTAAAGAATTATGGTAGAATTAATGAGATTTATGATTGATACAAAATAATTGATTATTGTCTTTTTCTATACGGAAAATGAAGGAAATGGAAAACCACTATTCGGGAGGAAAAGACAAAGCAAAAGCAACTGTTTTCCCTTCCCCAAGAAACCATATCCAGATAAGAAGATCAAGATCAGAGCGCATAATCCAAGAGAAGAAAGGGAAAGTGCGACATCAGCGCAAGAAGACAAACGATAAACTGGAAATCAAAGATAGCGCGAATCCCTCAGGATCCTTTGATCCTGGGGGATCGCTACTTTAGAACTTATCTGTACTCTTGATATATCTGCCTGGACATTATAAAAAGGGACAGCGCTTGTAGACCAGGGGGGCATGTATTATCATTTTGTAGAACTTACTGTTTTGCTGTTACTTTGATCATCGACTCTTGTTGGTTAAAATAGAGTACTATTGCTTGTAAACTTTTTATACATGATTAATACATAAATCAGTTGTTGTTCCATTCCTTCCTACTGAATTAGCCCAGCACTGCTTCACTAGTGGCTAACGGCCTGGCCCTGGTGGATCCACTTGCTACCTGTAGCATTTTTTTACAGTTCCAGTGGTGTGATGGTTTGCTTTCCTTTGCATTATCTTGAATCGCATTGCTTTACAGTTTCCTATCTTTACAAGTTCTAATACTTTATGGAATCATTTCATTGCATAAGTTGTGATTGAATCGCGTTGTTGTTCCCTTCCTATCATAACGAGATTATTATCCTTTACCACTTATTTTTGTTATAAAGTCTCACAGTTCATTACAGATTGTTGTTCATTTGGCTTTGCTGTTCATTTCTATTAAGTTAGCATTGTTGTTCATTTTCCATTAAGTTAGCATTGCTGTTCATTTCCATTTAGCATTGCTGTTCATTTCCATTTAGCATTGCTGTTCATTTCCATTTTGCGTTGTTGTTCATTTCTATTAAGTTAGCGTTGCTGTTCATTCATACTAGATAGGTGTTATTTCTTTCTTGCAAGTATTTGGTTTTGCTTTTAAGTATTTTGCAGTAAGCGTGTTTACTACATTTCTGTTAGCAACATTAGTGATCTATCATTTCCAGTTAATTACTTTAGTGTGGAGTGTAAGATCAACAACTGTAAAGGACATTGGTTATCACTGTCTAAGTTCTCAGATTGTGGATATTGTTTATATTTGATTTCATTTATATCAGTTGACAGAGGAAAGAGTTATCACTACTGCATCCTTGACTGATGAATTGTTGTAGTTTTCTTAGTGAATGATCTAAGTTCCAGAGCATTAAGTTTCTTTTGATTGCAATTAGATTTTATTTCAAGCATCCATTTACTCTTGTATTTAACATTGTACTGCAAATTAGAAAACATTACTCTTGAAACAAATTTCTCACCTCAGACTGAGTACACTCTTCAAATAAAAAATCTCACTTGGATTGATAATTAATGTAGGATAAATAGGAGCTCAAAAGACACCTTTTATACCTCAACAATGTTTCTTGGAAAAAATATAGAAAATTAGCCCATGGGAAAATATTAGCCCCTAAAATTTTCCTTCTTTCACCTGTACCCAAATTTCAATTTTAATGCCAAAATTTCACAAACCTTCAAGGGGTTAGAAATATTAGCATCCTTCCTATCATAATCAATATTCCATACTAGTCTGCATGGGTGCAAGTGAGGGAATAGATGCGGTAGAAGTTGAAATGAATTAAGTGAAGTAAGGGTGAAAATTTTCTAAACTAGAGTTGCAAAACTATGGTTATTTTTCCTGATAAAGAAATTATTTAGATATGGATGTAGTAGTGACAAGTGTGCAGCTACTATGGGGATGCCTTAAAAGCTTCAACAGGAAATTAAAAAAAAAAGCCAAGAACAACATGCATCAAAACTAGATGAAGAAAATTGCAACAATGAAACAAAAATGATAATAGAAAGATAACCTATAATAAGAGAACGATAACCTATAATAAGAGCAATCCTATCATTGGAGGCATGACTAGGAGGAAAAATCAGGTCTTCTCATGTTTCTAAGTGGCAACTAGAAGAGTGGTACCTGCACCCAAATCATCCTTCTCCTAGACAACATTCATCATCTCTTCTATGATAAATGTGTACACCTGCACCCTAAGATTCTGTGGACCTTTCCATCATCTATGCAATGCTATTTCCTCTCTTTTATTTTTATTACCTGTTAGGGTCCTATATTGATAGGATTCATAATTTTGAATTGGATAAGGTTAAGCCTTGTAATATTGTACATACCTCTGCTTTCTGCAAATGTTTTCCATATTAAAAACTAAAAAAATGTAAGGAGGGTATATCCTAAAAGAAATATCAAAGGACAAAAAGAATAAGAAAATATTAAAAAAATGAAAATATACGAACCCTAAAAACAAAAAAAAAGATCATGAAAATGTGCAAGTCTAAATGCCACTACTATTTTACTTCTTTACTATCATAAATAATGGTTGTCTGCAACTTGTCATACATGCCACAACTCATGGTAGTCAAACTGCTTCATATTGACTATTTCATGCTTTCAATTTTATGTTTATAGTTAGAGAATAAAATCTGACCAAACAATTTAATCTTGGAAGATCATTAGATAGGTAGAGAAAATAAAATGAACTTATCAGTTTAATCTAAGCACTTGGATGATATAAGGTTAGAATTAGGTAGTTTACTTTTCAAAAGAAAAATGAATGATAAGGGTTTGCTAGTCTAACTGCACCCAAATAAAATGAAGAAAAAATGGTAGGGTAATTAATGGGTAAGTATAAAAAAGGTCGTTGAAGTATAAAATTGATTGGATAAAAGCACATTTATCACGCTTGATTATATGTTTCAATGTGCATGAGCATTTAGGAAGGAAAAAAATATGGTTTACAAGTTCATTTAAGTAACTCCCCTTCATTCTTTTCACCCCTTTTACTTACTAATTTCCCCATCCATAAGTAAGTTCTAGTACTTAAAATCCTTCAAGTCACAAAGCTTCAGAGCATTTCTCTGACTTTTGGTAGGACCGGACCCTCGGCTTAATGACTTATGGACATCAAGTGTTAGAATTCCCTTCATAAAATTAATTTCCCTTCATTACCCTAATAAAACCCCTTTTCCTATGGATAAACTTCATTTTCCTATGAAAAGTAAAAAAACCCCCATGTTAAATTATATTTCACTCAAAAAACGGACAAAAGTGCTTTATCCTAAGTTTAAGTGTATGTGAAGAAAGTGCATCGATATTTTAGTGGTATGTTCACTCCACCCATTCATTTCATATTAATTTTTAGCTTAATTATATAATTCTCGATATACCTTTTCTAGGTAAGATTAATTTTCTTAGGAGATTCATCTCAAATCTAGTAGAATTAATTAGGGAATCAAATAAAATGCTAAGAAAGGAATCATCAATCAAGTCGACATTGAGGCCAAACAATCCTTCGAAGCTATTAAGGAAGCATTAACCACGACTCCAGTCCTGATTAGTCCTAACTTTAGCAAAGATTTTATTATTTTTTCATTTGCTTCAGAACACACCATTGCATTAGTCTTGCTGCAAAAGAACAATCAAGGATATGAACAAATAATAGAATTCTTTATTAAATCCTTAAGATATGCCACACTAAAATACAATATCATGGAAAAATAGGCATTGGCTTTGGTTAAAGCTATGAAATATTTTAGAGTATACTTGTTGTACTCTCACATCAGTTCATATGTTCCAAACTTTGTAGTTAAGGACATTTTGACTTAAAATGGGTGAGGCAAATGGATTGCCACAATATTGGAATATGACATAGAGATAAATTCTACCAAGCTCATCAAAGACCAAGGTTTAGCCAAAGTGTTGGCTAAATTGAACTGTCAGGTCTTTGATATCAACTTCATTAGTGCTTTGGATGATCAAGAGGAGATGGCGACTTTATAGATCAGTGAACCTTTACTGATTCACCATGGCAGGCAGATACTACATTTGTATTACTAAATTTACAAGCTCCTCCTGGACTGATAGGAGCTAAAGCTAGATTCTTAAAAATGAAGTCATTGAGATATTGTGTTATAGATAATGCATTGTTTTGTAAGGATAGTAGTGGTATTATGTTAACATGTTTATCAAAAGATGAAGTTGACAATTTTTTGCAAGAGTTTCATGCAGGGGACTGTGGAGGACACTTGTACTGGAAGAGTATTGCTAACAAGATTCTAAAGGCTAGTTTCTACTGGCCTACTTTGTTTGCAGATGTCAGAAAACATGTGACCTCCTATCACAAATGCCATATTTTTTAGGGAAAGAGGAAACTGTTACACTTGCCTCTTAAACCAATTTCCACTGAGATGTTATTTCAACAATGGGGGTTAGACTTCATTGGAGAAATACACCCCCAATCCTTAGCTCAACATAAGTGGATTCTAACAGCCATAGACTCTTTTACCAAATGGATAGAGGCCATACCTTTTAGGTAAGCCACAGGCACTATCATAATCACCTTGCTAGAGAGTAATATCTTCTCAAGATTTTAATGTCCCTAGAAGCTCATCACTGATAATGCAGTAGCCTTTAAGTCCAAAAGAATGATAGATTTATATAATAAATACCATATCACCATTGGCCATTACACAACCTATTACCCTCAAGGTAATGGACTATCAGAGTCATACAACAAAATCCTGGTCAATATTATAAAAAATTTAATGGAGAATAATTAAAAACGTGGAACAAGAAGTTAGTCAATGCCTTATGCGCAGATAGACTGACTACTAAGAAGTCCATTGGAACATCACCCTTTCAGCTGGTTTATGGGATGGGCACAGTTTTCCCATCATCCTCAGGAGTGCCAGTCATGAAAATCCTTCAGGAACTATAGGTGGAACCAAATGACATTTAAAGAAGAATAAACCAAACTATACACCTGCAATAGACCAAAGAAGAAGTGTATGTAAAATAACAAATAATCCATGAAAAAATCAAGAAAGTCTTTGATAAAAAGACTAAAGCAGATGATTTTCACATAGGAGACAAAGTCTTGAAATGGGATTCAATGAGAGAAGATAAAGGCAAGCATGGAAAATTTGATTTTCTATGGAAGGGGCCTTATGCTATTTTTGGCTAGAGATGTAACAATGCCTTTTTCTTAAGAAACATAGATGGGTGAGATCTACCAGGAGGACCTGTTAATGGTAGGATGCTGAAGCACTACTTTTCCACTGACTTATAGTAGTTCACTTTATTTCCATCATTGTACATAATATTGCAGAGTATAGATTGGATTGGATAGTAATCCTTTGAAGTTGAAGCTTGGACAGAAGGCCCTAAGCTTTAAAAGATTTATTTTCATAAGTATCAATAATGCAGATTCACAGAGTGACACTTTGCAAGGTAACTTTAGCCACAATTCAAGGGCTACTGATATTTAGAGTTCTTGACATTCACTAGGATATGCCACCCCCAAGCGGAGCCTCTGTTAGGGTCCTATAGTGATAGGATTCATAATTTTGAATTGGCTAAGTTTAAGCCTTGTAATATTGTACATACCTTTGCTTTTTGCAAACGCTTTCCATATTAAAAATTAAACAAATGTAAAGAGGATATGTCCTAAAAGAAATATCAAAGGACAAAAAGAATAAGAAAATATAAAAGAATGAAAATACATGAACCCCAAAAACAAAAAATAGATCATGAAAGTGTGCAAGTTTAAATGCCATTACTATTTTACAGCTTTGTTACAGTAAATAATGGTTGTGTGTAGCTTGTCATACATGCCACAACCCATGGTAGTCAAATTGCTTCATCTTGACTATTTCATGCTTTGAATTTTATGTTTATAGTTAGAGAATAAAATCTGACCAAATAGTTTAATCTTGGTAGATCATTAGATAAGTAGAGAAAATAAAAGGAGCTCATCAGTTTAATCTAAGTCCTTGGATGATATAAGGTTAGAATTAGATAGTTTAATTTTCAAAAGAAGAATGAATGATAAGGGTCTACTAGTCTAAATCCACCCAAATAAAATGGAGAAAAAATGGTAGGGTAAGTAGAAGAAAGGTTGTTGAAGTATAAAGTTGATTGGATAAAAGCACATTTATCATGCTTGATTATATGTTTCAATGTGCATGAGAATTTAAGAAGGAAAAAGCAATTGTTTACAAGTTTAATGAACTCCCCTTAATTCTTTTCACCCATTTTAGCTACTAATTTCCCCATCCATAAGTAAGTTCTAGTACTTAAAATCCTTCAAGTCATAAAGTCTCAGAGCATTTCTTTGACTTTTGGTGGGACTAAACCCTCGCCTTAATGACTTATGGACATCAAGTGTTAGAATTCCCTTCATAAAATTCATTTCCCTTCATTAACCTAATAAAACCCCTTTTCCTGAGGATAAACTTCATTTTCCTGTGAAAAGTAGAAAACCCCCATGTTAAATTCTATTTCACTCAAAAAACCACAAAAGTGCTTTATCCTCAGTGTAAGTGTATGTGAATAAAGTGCATCGATATTACATTATGCTTAGTGGTATGTTCACTCTGCACATTCATTTCATATTAATTTTTAACTTAATTATATAATTTCTGATACACCTTTTCCCATATATTAAATAAATCCCCTATATAAATATCCAAACCCTTAGTTTTAATATAAACTATAATTTGTGCCATATTCCTGACAAAACCAACTTAATACACCACTGCATGGTAAAGCTAATGTAATCCTGTCATTTAGCCTTGCCTGATCATTTAATCCCATGATTAAATCCTAATTAATCCCAAACTGCTAAGGATTAAAGCCCTGGGCCCCCCCGAAGCCTATGCTCATATCATTTGCGCACATCCCTCACGTTACTACCGTTCGATCAATAGTGCCCACATCCAACGGTCCATAGCCATATCGAGTTCACCCGATGTTCGACATTACCCACCCGATAAAGTGGTTTTGCCCAGCCCCATTTTTGCTACGTGTCAGGTGCTAGCATAGACCGCGTGACCCTTCCTAAATACCGCCTCCTCCATGAAAGCGGTGTGATGGCTCAAGAAACCACCTCCCCACCAAACCCGAAAACTGCCCACTATTCATTCATAAATTACCCACCAAAAAGTGACAGTTGCTCAATAAAAAGGCTGAGAAGTGCTTTTGTGCCCCTTTCGCTCATTTTCTGTGTAAACCTCTGCAAACCATTGCGACACCTATGAACACTGAATTCACGGATTGGACTCCAATTTCACTCTTGAAGAAGCTGCAGATACACCAATCAACCTCTCAGTCTGTACCAGAGCCATTCAAAATCCTGTAGTTGCTGATAGCACCGAATTTGCAATTAATTCACCAAATTCTAGTCATTTGAGGACAAATTACCAGACAACCCTTTCAATTTGAAAAGTTCAGTCTTTGAAGTGTTTTAATTAAGTAAAATTAATTGAAATTACTTTAAATTTAAAAGTATGTTCCCAAACCCTTCTGAAAGCTTCCAGTTTCCTTGAAAATATCTGAATAAACCTGTATTGCCAAATTCAAATCCACAAGAATTGAATTATGGCTACCCCCATCGCCATGGATGTCAGACCTATCACAACTCCCCATTTGGACGTTGACCACTTCCCCTTGGTGGACATGGATTTTCAAATTAGAGACACAAGTGCATATGAGGTTCTGCTCAAAATTCATTGTTTGAGTAAAGACAAATATCCGAACCATTCTGATGACATTGGCCTTTGGGACTCCAATTTGCCCACATACTAGTTTCCCCAAGTACATATTTTTCTTGAAATTGTCCATATGTGCCATGCCTATTACATTCCCACCCAAAGAGCTATAATGTTTCCTGAATAAAAGGTTTTGTTCACAACTACAGCTGAATCAATTAATGAGATGTTGCAAGTCGAGCCAGGTCCAAACCTGACCTCGCTCTCCATTGGGGATTTATTAGACTTGTAAAACAAGTTGACTCCCTCAAGACTAGCCCAAATATTCCAAACTTTCATTGTAGAAGAAAAACACATTCGTAAAGATGCCCCTCCATATGTTTCTGCCATTTTCTCTAAAAGGGGCAAGCATATTGTGACTATGATATCATGTATTTTGGGATGTACCATAAATGAATTTTTTGATGAGCTTGTCCTAGCCTTCATGTCTATTTTCACCACAAGAAAGCCTCCTGCTACTTTGTACAATTATGGCCAATTCACAACTAAAAGGATGCATGAATAGTTTACCAGAATGCACAATGAGAGAGTATTCAAATACTCATCTGTACTTTACCATATGTTTTTGTATTATCAGTCAAACAGATTTCCCTTCACCCTCCAGAAGCTGGATACCAAAGGCCAACCCAGGTCTGTCATATTTTGGACACCACTTTTTCACAAGTATTCATCACCATACACCTATACAGACTTCATTGACTCTTTTCTCCATCCAGTCATGACCATGCTGATAGGAAGTTGTCCACTTAGAATAAGTCAAGAAATTACAAGAGTTCTCCAATTGTCCAAACAAAGTAAAGTGGGAGATTGGTACCTTTACAAAAATCACACTGAAATAAGAATCTATGGTTGCAAGCTAGCCCATACAAACTCCCCAAATACCTTCCCATGAGGTTATTTTCTCTAGAGTATTATAGGTAGATACTGAACTCTAATGAAGTCAACTTTGTCTTAGCCAAGAAAAGAACTCAATTCAAAGTCAAAAATCAGTTAGTCCCTTTCATTTGCAATTCTAGAGAAGTGGGGCAGGAAGCAGATCAAACTCTGTAACAAATAAAGTTCCAAAACAGTTTCATGTGGAGATATGACCCTCAAGGGTTTATGACTAAAATTAGACAAAAGGTCAAACTGGGGCCTTACATTCATCACCCCATACAAGAGATAGAAAGATATGCCAATCAATTTGAGTGGTTGGAAAACACTCTCATAGACTGGGATAGTAAAAAGGTAAATGTTGAGAATACCTTGTGTGATTTAGAAATATAGCTTGATGAAAGCTCATTCCTATAGGTGCCACAACAAGAGGCAACCATGAGTACCCCTACTTTTTTGCAGACTCCTTAGAATGAGGAGAAGAATCCCAAAAGGAACAGAGAGGGAGCCTCCAGTTCAGATATGGACACTTCAAATGTGCAGTATGAAGCCAACCAGAGCAATAGACTAAGGCTCAATCCTGTTTCAGAATAGGAAGACACAAAAGGCTCAGTAGAATTAACTAATACTGAGTTAGACATGAGCAAGGGCACAGCTCCATCTAGAGAAACACAGGAGCCATCTACATCACATACTCAAATGTTAGAAAGGTAGCTCAGTGTAGAAGTCTGCTCATTTAACAGGCCTGCTCATAAAGATAAGGACATAAAGGACAAGTTCAAGGAAATCAAGATGAAAAATGATAAACTGAAGGCACAGTCTTATGCATAGTATCTCAAGCTTACACCTACTAATCAAACCAGGTTGATGTTATCTTTTGACATCAAGGAAGGAAAAATGCAAAAGTCTTTCATAAAGCCAACCGTATAGCAACCAAGGACATCAACAGATTTCAAGAAGATCAATTTCGAGGTATTAGCAAGGGACATTCATCCCATTAACCAGAGTGAATTTCACAAACATGCTGGAGAAATGATTTACTCCACCCTTACAGGAAAATCCATAGCTTCCCATTAGTTGCAGAATTCATTGAACAAAATATCAACCCAATATCAGTTGGAAAAGGCCTCCTCATAGCCCAAGGATACCAGAATCAAGTCTTTGGGAAGACTTAGTGATTGAATTGGGACATGATCCCAAAGATATTAAAGATACTAAACAGCTGATCCAGAAAAATAATGATGACATTGGAGCACTCAAAAAGAAATTGAGGATACCTTAGCTGCAGCATCCCCAGACACAAGAAGTATTGGAAAATCAAACAAGGCATGAAGAGTTGATGGACTTAGTCGTCAAAATAAATGATCAGTAATGGGAGATAGAGAAGCAATTGGATAGTTTAATCCAATTGAAGCAAAGTGATCTTGGCACTACATCAGTGAATGTCATCCAAGCAGTCTCAGTGGTTGTTCCTTCCACATTGGCAGCCTCATTGACTCCCACAACTCCTATGGCCACAACACAACAGGTTCCAACAAAGTCTACATCAGCAACATGTAAATCATGTGAAGAAGCAACAAAGTTAGTTAAATCTATGGAACAAATGTCCATACAGACTATAGAGTTAAATAAGCTGAAAGAAAAGGTGACAAGCTTGGAGACTGATTACAATATTGCCAAAATCATGCACAAAGAAGAAGTGAAAAAAGCTGTCAGGATGAGTGAGAGATTAAAACCATGGAAAAGGACCTAACACTAAAAGAACCGCTTGGGTATGCTAAGGAAATACTATGGGGAAATATCATTAACTCTGTCAATGATATTTGGCCATCTATTCAGGTGATTTTGGAACAAATAGATTTAATAAAGGTTGTTGTAGAGGCCATCCAAAGAGTAAAAGAAGAATTGGGAGAAATTCCAGAAGAGGCTACCAGAATCATCAAATTCCTTAACACTAAGAATAAGTATGAGCTTCAAGAATTGGAAATATAGGACAAAACAGAGACAATTCTGAAGGTGAGAAAGGTCCTCTCCAAGAGAAACTTAATGCTAAACTTGGAGGAAAACCATTAGAATATGCAAGTAGCCATTGACAGATTTATGGCTAAATTTCACATTTTTAGAGAGAAAGGGTTACCTACTCCCTTAGTGATAAATGACAAACTCATTACACAACATGATTATAAAAGAAAAATTAGAGAGCTAGCAAAAGAACAGGTCAATACATCATCAATCAAGGCATTGCCAACAG
Source organism: Pinus tabuliformis (assembly GCA_031772625.1). Taxonomy (NCBI): domain Eukaryota; kingdom Viridiplantae; phylum Streptophyta; class Pinopsida; order Pinales; family Pinaceae; genus Pinus; species Pinus tabuliformis. The sequence goes on from CM062815.1 coordinate 285,789,984, forward strand.
GGAAAGTACTCTACCAAACATTTGAAAACTTGTTTTACCTTCAGCATGAGCTAAAACACTTGTTTATAAATAAGCCTAATTTTTCCAAGTATACTGAGGCAGATGAAATATATAAGAGGATGCTAAAAATCCAATTACTTGATGCTGAAGCATCAAAGAAATTAATTGACTTACTGTAAGAAATATGCAGTGCAAAGGTTAATGTAGAGTAAAAGTAAAACAACCAGGTAAAAGGATGAAGACAGATCAACAAAGTTAAAGTGTATCAGATGAAAGCCTAAAGTAAATGAAGCTTCTAGCATGAAAGATCAAACCAAAAAGCAGCATAAAGGGCTAAAATCAAACCATAAAAGCCAGCAGTACCAAAATAAAAGGGACACCATGAAGAAGTTCAATAGTTGTCTCTATCTTCTTGCAAGAATATATATATTTTTTCCCTAGATTAAATATCAAATTAGTTTGAGATATTTTTTAATAATTTTTTGTATAAAAACTTCCCAGTTCGAAGTATGTAGGGTGGATTCTATTAGACATTTCTATATCCCTTTTGGTCAAGAAGAGCCAGAAGTTTATTGTTTCAGTTGATGAGTCAACAAGTTGGATTGATTAATAAAGATCAGACTATTCCAAGGATTCATGTGTTGAATGATTTTTAGACAAGTATTTTCATGTGTTTTTGTCATTTTCTCAAAGTTATTCCTAATCTTATATGTGTTTCAATCTAAATTCTATAACTAGAATGATACTTGTGAACTTGTTTAAATCACACTCTTTTTTAACAGTTAAGAATTTGAATGTTTTCTTCTGATATTTAAATTAAAAATCCTTAATTTCTCTTTGGTTTAGATTGATTTCATAAATAATCCAGGTTAAAGGATTATTAACTGCCATTGCATTTCGATTACCCCTTCCTTCCTCATTCATTATCCGGGTATGAGAACCCTTAACTTCTCTCTAACCTCGAGTGAAACCCTTCCACCCCTCTATCTCAAACATTCTGAAATACACTCTGCTATCTTACCCTTGGAACATCCCCTTCAGTGAGTTTGTCCAGCCTTGTTTCCTTATCAGTTGACTCCATATCCCAATGGTCTGAAAGGCATAAATTTATCCATCTGTTTAAGAGATCCCACCACCCAATTTCAAACAAAACTAAAACCCCCTGAACAATCATAGCTAGCCTAAAACATCTTAACTAAATCAAAGTTAAAACTTAAAGAGAGAGCCCTCTCTGAGCATCAGGAAGGCTAGGTCGTAATCTCCAAAAGTGGATAGTGGTTACCTTTTATTTTTCCTTCTTATTACTTCAAAAGAATTATCAGAGTGATAGCATTACCAACATTAATCAACTTGGATATGGTAGTGAAGAACCAATTGTGCTGCATATGTGGTGGCTTCCAAGTGGAAGGGGTCATCACTTGGAGTAATCACTTCAAGTATTTTGGTAGGCTCATATATTCTCTTTTCCTATAATGAAACCAAAATTCGAGCATGCTTGTTACACAGGATGTATGTGTATAGTATTGAAAATAATTTAAAGAATATTTAACTTGTCAAATCCTAGAATATATAAATGTTTATTCTAAAACAAAAAATATGTTTGCTACATTATGAGAATTTTATAATATATTCACATGATGAAGTGTGGACGATATGGATTTTAAAAATAGTACTTCCATAAAGTTCTTATTCTAGAATACTTAACTACAGTTCAACGTCTCAACACAGTTGGGCATATACATAATTTGTTTACCAAAAACATAAAATAAACATTTCAACCATTTAGTTTATATGTGAACAAAGGAATTAGAAATGGTAGGACTTACTTGCCTGTTATTGCAGAAGAACCTAGAATTATGTTAGAAATTCAAAAAAAGAATACCATCGATGGAGAAAGGAAATTCATTTAAAATAGGTACACATTCACCCATGCAAATAGGACTGTATCTAGAGAAAAGGAAAATCTCGAAATGAAGTAATGGGAAAAGTAGATAAAAATTTATACATCAATGAGGATGAATTGAAAACTTGAAGCAATAAAAACCAATCTAAATAGTAGAAGCATCTGGAAATGGACTGCTGTCACCCAATTGAATGATGTGTTTTCTTTCAAAAAGCACCAGTTGTTTTCCTCAAAGCAGAAAAGAAACCACCCATTGGCTTATCCTTCCTCCCCTTATTCTCCCCCTCATCTCCAACCTACAAAACACAAATTAAACATGGGTGGGGCAAGGAATGACTAAACAGTTTACCTCCAGGACAGGAAAGCAACCTCCTATGAGAGCCCAGATAGAATATTTGGTGTTAGGCTTTGATAACTAGATAGGAGTTCAACCCGAAAAGGAGTTTTTCTTATCCTCAGCAGGCAGTAACATAAGTCAGAACATAGATAGGCTCATGTGCCTTCAGCCTCGACCCGTTCAGGAGGTTAAGACAACATCAACTTCCTGTGTCATTGAATTGGCCATGTCTTCGGCCTCTCCCCCATAATAAAGAAACATTGAGGCTCACTCATGCATACATATGATCATGATTGTATATTGGTTATGCACTTAGTTGCATTAACTCACGTCCCTGGTACTCTCTTTTTGAAGGATCAACAAGTTGTTTTTTAGAAGTCTAACAAGAGGATTTACCAACCGTCTATTATGAGTTCAGGGACAAGTGAATAAGCCTTTGAATTAATCATTTTTCGTAATGAGTCTTCACACTCTAACACCATCACTCTGACACCAAGGGCTTCAAATCAACTCTACAAAAATATGAACTAGCTCAAATTCAAAGATAAAGTCCATTGAGTCATTAAAGTGCTTTTTAAGCATAATGCATGGAATATAAAAAATATAAGGCATAGACGGACCATGTGCATGGGCGTATTTGGTCCACGTGCCTCCGTCTCCATAACATAGCATGCACACCTGAACAATGGCACTTAATGAAGTGCCTTCATCTCCATAAAATAGCATGCACACCTGAACCATGCCACTTATTGAAGTATCACACTAATATTTCTATATGGGGGTAGATGGGAAACAAATAAATAACGTGTTATTGGTATTTAATTAAGCGGTGGTTGTATATTCCCGCCGTTCGATTTTGCCAAGGCCAAAATCGAATGGTGGTCATATACAGCCACCACTCACTACAACCTGATAGCATGTTACTTATTTGTTGCCGGGGCAGATTGCACTATATGTGGATCTAAGTTAAACTGGACTATTGGATCTCCCTCAAGTTCTATGATGCACGAATGCCCTAACTGTAATTTGTGTGCCCTGTCAAAGATACTTTTGTGTGCCCTGCAAGATATACATCAATTCCTTGCTTAGGAGGTCTCCCAGACTTTGCACTTTGGATTTCATTCCATTCTCAGATGCACAGTTGCTCTCATTCCAAAGGACAATCTGAAACTTACACACAAATTCAATCTCAGGCCCATTTTCAATCTCATACTTAGGCAGGATGAAATTAAGGTTCATTTTCAAGTTGTTGTTCACAATATGATGGTCGAGCTCATGTTACAGCTCAAGGCCAAGAACAACTGCCTTGCCACTCGCAATGTTTTACTTCATATTAGGTAAGGCGTTGGACCTTTTTGGTATGCAGTCGCCGAGCTAGAGAGGGTCATGCCTGCAACATTCCATGGTGGCTTGTTGTGTTTAGCTATCTTTTGGAGGCTGGTGACGCAGACCAAGGGGTCACCAAGGTGTATTTTTTGTGCAAATGACACTATCATTAAAGCATAGATACTTCCCATTTGGAATTTTATAAGGTGGGCAACCATGGGCCTCCTAAGAGCATTTTTGTAGTTGTTGCTTGTACATCTCAAATAATCAAATTTCAGACCACAGGGTTAAGGAATGCATGTGATGTATTCACTCATTCCAAATTAATACATAAAATTAGATGCAAAACTATGGTACAGTCGTTATAGAAATTTTAGGATAGGTACTTATGCTTTATTTTGGCAAACTCACAAAGCTTCACCCTTAAGACTTTTGTATTCATAATCTTTCATTTGTATGCACTTTTTGCATCTATTAACATAATTTGCAGCAAAATTTTGCATTTTGTACAAGCATCACCCACCCTGGTTGTATCTCAAATATGGTTTGGCCACCATTACGAACCCGCCACCAAAATAGTGTTCCCTTACGCTGCAAGGCCTGCCTTCAATATAAAAAAAGGAGTTTCCCCCTCTTCTTGTGCCACCACATAGGTGTGGTGCACAACTGCCCTCCCCTACTTCTATCTTTGGAGCACCATTTATAATCACTTCTATCCTTGGTGCACACAGATTCATTTCACAGAAACCACCAACTTAAATCCATTTCACAAAAAACACCAACTTCAAGTACGGCATAGCAACCACTGCCCCCACCACCATAGAGCCTACCCTACATGGCATTCCTCGACGTACTTGACTTGATCAAATTGATAAATGACCTCATTGTGCAGCGCGACTGTTCTCCCTGCTATGGGTAGCAGTAGTGTCCATTAAAATTTCTACATCGTCCATCAAATCACAAATGGTTAATAGAAAGGAAATTATGTTATATCCCATATATCCCACACCTTTGGGACGGGGGATCTTGGGGGATAGGTTGACCAATTACAGAACTGTATGCTTCTGGCTGATAAGAGCTTCTTTTGAATTACACCTTATGCACCTACATGGTGCAATTTTTCTTTGTACTAGGCATAAATTAGAGAACAATGTCGTAGGGAAGTGGTCAACCCAAAAGATGTGAAGAACTAGACTTAAGATGTGGAGAACTGGACTTGCGACATGAGGTAAAATGGCAGTGGCTTGATGTGGGGTGGTGAGAACATGTGGCCTAAGGAAAATAACAATGGTAGTATGTGGCAAGATGCAGTATAGCAAGAACATGCGGCATCAAAGAAAACAGTAATGGAAAATGGTAGTGTTAGGGAAATAATGAATACAGATGGGAAACAAAAAAACTTTGGATACAGAAGTGGAAACGAAAAACTTTGGATACTATGGATACATAAATTTCGCTGGAGGAACGAAAAGCCTTGGATACAAAAATTTGGTTGGAGGAGCTAAAAACCTTGGATATGTTATGGATTGGAAACTTTGTTTTTGTTGGATGAAGAAAAACTTTGGGTAAAATAACCTTAGTACATTGTAATGTTACCTCGATGCACATGGCGTCTCCAATAAGAGGTCTATTCCAAAAGTTTGGTTAAATTTTCTTGAAACTATATGGCTACCCAAAAAGTTTGGTTAAAATTCTAGTAAGATAGTTAATCAACCCAAATTAATATGAATTTAGTGATCTATCGATCACTATAGTTCCTGCGATGTTGTAGGTAGGGTCTAATAACTTGTCAATGTTAGTTTTCCAAATTTGACCTTTCCTTCTTCACATAGGATCGCAAAGTAAATTGTCTTTGATTTTGTGAAAATTGAGGTGACATCTGCCCTACCCTAGTTAACTTGAATATAGTTAACCTACAACTACCCTAATAGAATCCCTTTTCTTTCCACTTGAAATGATCTTCATCCTTTCTTGGTCATCCAGGGAGTTCTTCTTCTCTTACTTAGAAGAGGAAATGGCCCAACTCTATGGTTTTATGGCTATCAATAGGAACTCATGCTAACTTTGAACCTATGATTTTCATTCTTTACAATTATAAATAACCATTATATGTTTCCATACATTCTAAGTTCTTTTTAAGATTTTTATCATGCAACGGAGAATTTTGTTATTTCTAATAATACCATAACTTTATTACAACATGTAATCCTACTGTTCATACATACATAATACATATATTCATTGTATAACAAACATTCCTTTGCTTTGCTAATTTATATTTAGTCTAGTTAACAAATGTAAATATTCAAATACCGCATAAATAGGTTTAGTATTCACATTGTCTAAACACGGATACTTATATGTTTCCTAGAAGTACTCAAATTCCATAGGACTATCTTTGTTCCTCCCAACCTTGAGGTAGGAAATGACGTCCTTTCCTCCCCCTGTGCTTTCACTCCAGAACAGTTAACAACAATTAAGAAATCAATTAGTCATTAAACCTCAAGATTTTCATCTAGTCTAATGCTTTCTTGTATGGAAGTTCTCCACTGGTCCTTGTCCAGCTCTGGATCTACTCCTAGGCAGCATCCCAACAAAATATAGTATAGCTTCTCTTTTCATTCTTGGCACTTTTCCTGAACAATGGAGAAATTGAACTCCACCCTTCCCACTAAGATTTTCTTTTATCTCTAGAGAATGAGAGTAACTGTTGTAACTGTCTCGATGGTTAAGTTCATTTCAGATTACCCCTGAGGAGTTTTCAAGATTTCATAAGCAAATTTAATAAAAATTTCATTAGCTTCCATGATCTCAATTACCATAGTCTTAAGTAAAACTGTAAATTAATTATGTCAATAATTTAGTGCCTTTCAGGGTGTTACACCTTCCCCACCTTTCCGACACACCGTCCTCGGTGTTTCTCCTGACTCATAAAAAAATCTGGTTATGCTTTCTGCATAAGACATTTCTCTTCCTAGGTAGCTTCCTCTATGCTAAACTGCCTCCACTACACTCTAACCTGTGTGATAGCTCGCTTCTGCAATGTGGCTTCTCTCTTATTGAGAATGTGCAGAGGTTCGACCAATAACTCTCTATCTGGTTCGACCTGTTAGCACACTAGATTTGATATTAATTTATATAATTTCCAATCCAATATAACTCATTTTAGAAACTAATTCATACTTGTATATGTTGTGAGTTAATAGTCTATCAAGAACCATACACATACTTCATTAACAAAGAGACATGAAATACATTATATACTCTGATATTGCTTGGAAGGGCAATCTGATAGGCTACTGGTCTTATCGTTTCCAAAACCTGAAAAGATCCACAATAGTAGGGTGCTAATTTTTCACAACTACCCCATTGTAGGGTACTCTTCTTGGGTTTAATTCTATTAGGTCATTATAATACTAGTTATTACCCCATTACTATGGTATTTGTATCCCTTATTAATATTTTTATGCCCCTATTGTCCCCATATTGTTATTACTATGCCCCATAGAATCCCTCTATTGTTATTTTTGTGCCTTTATATTTTTATTGTTAGGTCGGCTGGGTTATATTGTGAATCCTTAGATTCCTATATATAGAAAGGAGGTTTTGTCATTTGAATCATCAAGGAATCATTCATTTGTGTAATGTAAAGGAGGTTTCCCCCTCAAAGAGGCTGAATTCTAAGGCGTTGATCTATATTTTCTATCTTTTGTGAGATGGTTTCATAACATTTGGTATCAGAGCTTTTGGATTCTAAGGTTTTGCTGCTCCAAATAGTTCATTGTGGTATTTTCGCTATAACGTTTTTTCTACGACGTTTCAAAAGCAAAAAAAAACCAATTTGAGAGAAATCGCACTGAACCTCAGGTCTCAATTTCAGATCTTTTTGCACTGTATTTGCAAAGATATGATCTAAGGAAGTTGGTCTTTTTGCAAACTCCTGAATTACATTCCAAACAGTTGACCTGGGGAAAATCATCATAACTTTCTCTCCGAGCATCAGATTGAAATTTCGTTAGAAGGTACAGGTAGTTTCTTGTGTATATTTTTCAGAGCCAAAGGTCGAAACAGGGACACGTGGCATGTCATACAAGTTCGCTCTATTGAACTAGTCTATAATCAGGTCACTGTGGGAGATTTGGCATAACTATTCATTGGGGAATCCAATTTGTATCAAACTGGTGACATTGGAAAGAGGACACAGAGGGCTACTGCAAGTCGCAATTTCAAAATTGGATGATTCGAAATTATAGAGATACATCAGAGGCAATATCAAGCTCCTACAAAGTGAAAAAAGGTGTGTAGATTTTTTTTAAATTCTTGCTTAAGCTTGGTTTGAAAAATTATTTTGAAGGAATTCAAAGGGAATAGTAGAGAATTATTATCGGTATCTAATGCCCCAAGGAAAGAAAATGCAAACACCTAGTAAGAAACTTGAAAGCTATAGCATGACTCATGAAGAAGAGGAAGAAATGCTACATGATATATCAAAATTACAAGACCAAGTGCAACAAATGTCACTCTCACAAAAGCTAACAGAAGCTAAGATAAATGACGTGGAAGCTAAGATGAATGGCATGGAAGCTAAGATGGACAATTTGAAGATAGCTTTGAACACAAATTTGAAGACATGCATGGCAGATTTGAAGACAGATTTGACAAATTTTCTACAAGAAATACTTACTAATGGTCAAAGGGTAGTAAAGGAAAGTCATGATGCAAACAAAAGAAATGTTAATCATCATTTCATAGACTCTAATGTTGGATTGAAGACCGACCATATTCCAAAAATCAATATGAGGAAGTTTGATGGCAAGGATCCCGCAACATGGATATTACAGATGGAGCAATTTTCGATTTCAATAATGTGCAAAACACACAAAAGGTACGTATTGCAACTTTATATTTGGAACCAAATCAGTTTGTATGGTATCAACGGCTTTTCTCTCGTAAACAAATTATCACTTGGGAAATTTTTAACGAAGAATTGACAGCACATTATGAGGATACAAAAAGCAACACTTTTTTTAGCCAATTGATAAGTCTCAAACAAAAGGGTTCAATATTGGAGCACATTGAGGAGTTCCAAAAATTGAACATAAGGGTAAAAAATATTCAAGAGGAGCATAGGATTGATGTGTTCATTGGGACTCTAAAGGATAATATCCAACATGATATTCACCTTTGGGAACCTGGTTCATTAGAGAAGGCATTCTTGTTAGCAAGAAAAATGGAAAACAAAATTATGGCAACCAGGAAGCAAACCACTCACAACTATAAAGATGGAAGTGTTGTTGGCCCTAGTCTTCCACAACCTATAAGGTTGAGACGACAACAACTGGAAGAAAAATGAGCAAAAGGGCTTTGTTATAGTTGTGATAGCAAATACACTAAAGGTTATAAGTGTGCTGAAAAGAAATTATTCTACATAGATTGTGAAGAGGAAGAAGAAAAGGAGCAAGAAAGGTCAAAAGAAGAGGATATACTCCAGGAACAAAGCCTAGATAAAGAAGAAATGAATCCGACCATATCTTGTAATGCATTGGCTGGAATTACCACTCCTCAACCATCAAGATATAAGGACAAATCAAGAAGAAAAAGGTAATAGTGTTGATTGATTCAGGAAGTTCACACAATTTTATTCATTGTAAGGTAGCAAAAGAATTGAATTGCTTCCTATATCCAGCACAGAGTGTCAAGTGATGGTTGCAAATGGAGGAACAATAAATTGCTCTAGAAAGTGCCATAATATCAAGCTATCCATGGGAGAATATGTATTGACTAGCCCAATGCTTTCCATTCCAATGGGAGGTGCTCATGTTGTACTAGGAGTCCAATGGCTACAATCCTTGGGTACAATAGCTTTTAATTTTCAAGAACTTTTCATGAAATTTTCAGTGGAAGGGAAAGAAGTTGAATTAAGGGGTATTGCAGGGTAACCAGGAAATATAATTAGCTCTAACATGATGAAAAAGCTTCTAAAAAAGGAATAAAGAGGTGTAATTGCACAATTATGTTTGCTAGATGTTTCCACATCAAAATCATCTATTTCTCCAGATCTCCAAAAAGTCTTGGACAATCTTTCCAAGGTATTTGAGACTCCCAAAGGTCTCCCACCTATTCGTGATCATGATCATGCTATTCATCTGATTCCAGGAAGTGTTCCTCCAAACATTAGGCTGTACAGATATCCCTATGCCCAAAAGAGTGAAATTGAACGTATGGTTGCAGAAATGCTAGAGGTTGGTATAATTCAACCTAGTCAAAGTTCTTTCTCTACTCCAGTAGTATTGGTGCACAAGAAGGATGGATCATGGTGCATGTGTCTGGATTATAGGCAGCTCAACAAGCTCACTATTAAAGATAAGTTTCCCATTCCTGTCATTGATGAATTATTGGATGAATTGCATGGATCAATTTACTTCACTAAGTTGGATCTTCGTTCAGGATTTCATCAAATCAGGATGAAGACTGAAAACATTCTGAAAACATCATTTAGAACTCATGAGGGTCATTATGAATTTTTGGTCATGCCTTTTGGCCTTACCAATGCACCTTCTACATTTCAAGGTTTGATGAATTCCATTTTCAAACCGTTCCTTAGAAAATTTGTGTTAGTATTTTTTGATGATATACTAATCTACAGCAAGTCTTGGAAGGTTCATGTTGAACATGTTGACAGGGTGCTACAACTATTGGAGGAGAAACAATTATATGCAAAAAGATCTAAATGTTTTTTTGGAGTAAAAGAGGTGGAATATCTAGGTCATATTGTATCTCATGAAGGAGTTAAGGTAGACCCTAGCAAAATTAAAGCCATTAAGGAATAGAAAATCCACACATCCATAAAGCATCTGCGAGGATTTCTCGGGTTGACATGGTATTATCACAAGTTTGTTAAGAATTATGGGATAATAGCAGCACCTCTAACAACATTATTGAAGAAAGATGCATTTCCATGGACTCCAGAAGCAACAAAGGCCTTCGAACATCTTAAAGAGGCAATGTGTCAAGCATCGGTCTTAGCTACACTGGACTTCACAAAAACCTTTATTGTGGAATGTGATGCTTTAGGAAATCGAATTGGTGCTATTTTAATGCAAGATGAAAGAACCATTGCTTTTGAAAGTCGTCCAATCAAGGGAAAGTTTTTACACAAAGCTATTTATGAGAAGAAAATGTTGGCAATACTACACGCACTTAAGAAATGGCGACCCTACCTAATGGGAAGGCACTTCAAGAAAAAAACGGATCATGATAGTCCTTAAATACTTTTTAGTACAAAGATTATCCTCTGAGGAGCAACAAAAGTGGGTAACAAAGATGTTGGGTTATGACTTTGAAATCATCTACAAAAAAGGGAAGCAAAATGTGGTGGCAGATGCACTCTCAAGAAAGGATGAGGATGTGGAAGAATTGTTGTGCGCCATTTCTATTATCCAACCAGATTGGATAAACGAAGCAAGGGAGGAATGGAAGAATGATGAAGAAGTGTGGGCACTTATTTGAAAGTTACAAAAAGATTCCAGTACATCTGATACATTTAGCTAGAAAAATGATTCATTATGGTACAAAGATCACTTATAACTTTGTAAGAACTCTCATCTCAAGCAAAAGATTCTTATGGAATTGCACACTTCTCCTTTAGGAGGGCACTCAGGATTTTTAAAAACTTACCATAGGGTTAAGAAGGAATTTTTTTGGGATGGCCTTAAATCGGATATTCAAAAGTTTGTGGCGGAATGTTTGGTTTGCCAAGAAAATAAAGTTGAAACAATTAAGACGCTGGGTCTATTACAACCTTTATCCATTCCAAGCCAACATTGGGAGGAGGTTTCAATGGATTTTATCACACGTTTACCCAAGTCTGAGGGAATGAGTGTCATCATGGTGGTAGTTGACAGACTTACCAAGTATGCACACTTTTGTGCATTATCACATCCATTTAAAGCCAATATAGTTTCTACTGCATTATGGAAACAATCATAAACAAAAAAGCTACATGGAAACCCAAAGATTATTGTAAGTGACAGAGATCCCATTTTCACTGGAAACTTTTGGATAGAATTATTTTCTTGTCTCAGTATTGAGTTAGCTCATAGCTCATCTTATTATCCTCAATTTGATGGGCAAACTGAGAGAGTAAACAAATGTTTGGAAGGATATCTTCGTTGCTTTGTATCTGATTAACAGAAACAATGGGTCAAATGGTTGCCTCTGGCTAAATGGTGGTATAACACATCCTTCGATAAGACAACAAAAATGACCCCATTTATGGCACTTTATGGATATCAGCCACCATCCATCACATCATGTTTAAAAGAAAATTCCAAGGTTCAAGTAGTGGAACATCACATCGAGCGTCAACAACAAGTCCTCCAACTCTTAAAGGATAACCTCGTGTTGACGCATAATAGAATGAAACAACGCACAGATCAACATTGCAGCGAAAGAAGTTTTGATGTAGGTGATTGGGTATTCCTATGGCTACAACCATATAAGAAAATGTCCCTTAAGCAAGCTAAGAAGGATAATAAATTATCACCAAAGTATTATGGTCTGTACAAGGTGTTGCAAAATATTGGTACTATGGCATATAAATTGGAGCTTCCTGTAGCTTCTTGAGTGCACCCAGTTTTCCATGTTTCATGTTTAAAGAAGGTTATAGGCGACAAGCTCCCAATTCAAACAATATTGCCAGAACTTGATGTGGAAGGAAAAATTATATTGGAACCAGAAGCAGTCACAAAAACAATAACTCGACAACTACGAAATCGATCAATTTCAGAGTATCTCATCAAATGGAAGAACTTATCTGCTGAAGATTCATCATGGGAGGATGAGAATTTTATATAGAAGCATCCAAAACTACTCAAGTGTTGAGGACACCACTTTTTTGAAGGAGAGGGGCATGTTAGGTCCCTATAATACTAGTGACTACCCCATTACTATGGTAGTTGTATCCCTTATTACTATTGTTGTGCCCTTATTGTCCCCATATTGTTATTACTGTGCCCCATAGAATCCCTCTATTGTTATTTTTGTGCCTTTATATTATTATTGTTAGGTCAGCTAGGTTATATTGTGACTCCTTAGACTCCTATATATAGAAAAGAGGTTTTGTCATTTGAATCATCAAGAAATCATTCATTTGTGTAATGTCAAGGAGGTTGCCCCCTCGAAGAGGCTAAATTCTAGGGCGTTGATCTATCTTTTTTATCCTTTTGTGAGCTAGTTTCATAACAAATTCGAATGTAAGCATGGTCACCTATTTGAAATTCCTTATCAGTTCTTATTTTATGAGTTACTAACATCATTATAACCTACATTATTTTATATTCTTTTATTTACCCAACGATTTCACCCATCAACAAAAACCACGTCAAGTAGTTTTATTACAAATTTCAATTTACAAAGATATTATCTATGTTTGCACTACCTTATAATCAACAGTAATAATATTGTTTAGCAATAATAGTAATAATATTGTTTAGCAATACTATTCCTGCGTTAAAATGTTAACGCATACTAGTTTTATTCGAGTAAGATTTAGGATAGATTCCTTCCTTTACCCTTAGTATAAAACGTTGTACACAATTTACTTCCTATGTATATTAATGTTTTTCTTTTAACATGTATATGCCAATTACTATAGTATATGGTTGTTCTTATATACCAATTTCTTAACATGTTACTCACTATTCATAATCGTTATGATTATTATTAGTATTAATCATCATGTAAGAACACAAGTATATATATTCAACCTAATTACATGCACCATCAATTGGTATTTATATTTTTCGGCATGGTTTATCAACATGTATCCCAACTGAGTAAGGATTAGCATCCTATAGCTAATAAGAATTCATCAATAATGACGATATAGAAAATAAATTACTCATCACCTGGTTACGCCATTTTAGAGGACTCCACGTTATGGTCCCACTAAAATTTTGTTCGTCGAAATAGAAGTCCATTTGCACTACTTGCACAAGATCACTAATATTTCAAAATCATTTACTATTTTTGTCTTTCCTGACGGATTGTAGTTAATGCACTATCGTCTTAAATAGCAGTATTATGCTTTGCAGTTGTCTGAGACTTTTTGGAAGCCTTTCTAGTAGGTTTTTCCGGTCAAAATCCGGTAGCAATTTATTGGAATCGCAAGTTTGATAGCTAGTTTCTGCACAATCAAAGCGTCCCAAGGGTTTCCCAGGGTGCTGAATCCAAATATGCAGTTAAAAAACCATTTTAACTACAACAAATCAAGATTTAACCTCAATTTCTTCCACCGGATTCCGTCACCGGAATCTCCAAAAAGTCGCATTATAGACAACTCCTTATGCTTTTCCATAATTCAACTATGAAAAATTTATGATATTTTTTTGTTATTTTCAAATTATCTACTTTGTCTAAATATCTTTAATTTGACTCATTCCATCATTCAACATCCCTGGTATATACTCGTAGAATTATTATTTTTTTGTTTTTATTTAGTCCACTAACTTCCTTGCTATATATCATATCTTAGCATATGCTTTACCTCAATTATCCGCAGAATACTTTACAACAATTAGCATACGAGTTCTAGTGGAATATCGATAAGTAATAGTTTTGTCTTCCATAGGAGTACTCACTTATCCCGTGTGACCACTCACATGGTAGTCATATTTATGTTGGGTTCTTTTGAGTTCTAGGAGTCAACGTTAAATGGGACTTGAGTAAACTAAAATATGATATGGATTTTAGTTGATATGGATTATGCAACCATCTATTTAGACTATTTTAATTAAACAGAATAATCCATTAATAAAACATCTGGGAACATGCCACCGCAAACCAATATGATATAGCACGGTAAACCAATATGAGGTTGCATTATATTTTTTTAATAATATATTTTTTATTGAGACAAGAGACTTATTTTACAGTGGTGTATGAGGGAATGTGTAGGGAATGTGGAACT